>NW_004624845.1:7317834-7334430 GCF_000247695.1 Heterocephalus glaber
TTATCCGTGTCCTCTCTAGATTTATTAATCATGTGTTACACTATGGGCATAATCTCTGTTGTTATCTGAGAAATTATTTTTGACTTCATTTTTTCCAGATTCTCTTTTGTTGCCAGTTCAGGGAGTCCAGGTGGTTTAGTATCAGAGTGTTCCATGTCCTTTCCCTTTGGGGTTGTTGTAGGTGATCTGGAAGTCTGGTTTGCGATATGTTTACATGTCTTCTCATTTTGATGGGGTGGCGTGCTGTTGGCACCTGCACATCTCCCCTCCTCTGTTCTGGGAGTGGTGGAATGGTGGCCCAGAAGCCCCTTCCTCTGGGCTGGGAGCAGTGAAATAGTGGCATGGAAGCCCCTTCCACTGGGCTGGGAGCAGTGGAATGGCAGCCCAGAAACCCTTTCCTCTGTGCTGGGAGTGGTGGAATGGTGCCCCAGAAGCCCCTTCCTCTGTTCTGGGAGCAGTGGAATAGCTGCATGGCTGCCCCTTCCACTGGGCTGGGAGTGGGAATGGTGGCCTGGAAGCCTGTTTCTTGTTCTTTTATTATTTAAAGGTCATATATTCCCTAAAAGTTTCATAAGGATAGAAACCTCAGGGCTAAATATTTTGAAATCTGGATACCAAATAATGTCTTTATTCTCTCCACATACATAGTTGATAGTATTAGGATTTAGACATATTTCCCACATAGTAGATAATTCTTCACTGCAAATAAATTTCCCATTATTAGTATTAATTTTTTTTTGCTTTTCTGAGACAAGGTCTCGCTATGTAGTTCAGGCTGGTCTTGAACTCAGTATATAGCCCAAGATGTTCTTGAACTTGCAACAGTTCTCCTGCCTCAGCCTCCTGAGTGCTGGGATTACAGGTGTGCACCACCACACCCAGCTACCATAAAATTTTAAACCATGATCTGTTCTACTTTCCCCAAAAATGTCCAATACCTTTTTGATTTTCCTTGAACTTTCAGTATTTTCTCTTCATTCTCATAGTTTAAAAACTTTTATTTTTATGTTTTGATATAATTATAATGTTATTCATATTTTTATATACTCAATGAGTCCTAAAAGTACAAACAGTCTAGTGTCTGGAGTGGCTTGTGACCTTTTGTTGGTGCCCTTTTCTGTTTATTAGTTGATAAGATCTCCTTCATTTTGGCTGGGCTCACATTGCTGTTTCTGAGTGACTATGGTGAGAGCTGAGCTACCTTGTTCCTGCTGTCCCTGTGAGACCTGGGCAGTTTCCCCACTTTTACAGTTGCCAACCTGTCCCGCCACCCTCTGGGCTTCAGAGCCTCCACATTTCCATGCTCCCACACCTGCTCTTCTTGAGGCTAGGAGATGGCCCTCCATCTGCCAGCTCACTGTTCAGTTCCTTAAGGAGAAGGGTTTTTGCTGTGCTTCCTTTAATGCCTGAACTGCTTCAACTTTTATTTATTTTAAATATTTCCTATTTTTGTGTTTTATTTTTTATTTTATTTATAATTTTTTTTTTGGTACCGGGGATCCAACTCAGGACCTTGTGCTTGTGAGGCAGGCGGTGGAACCACTGAGCTAAATCCCTGGCCCCTGTTTTTGTGTTTTATGACAGTTCCATATATCAGGATCTAGAAACAAAGTTTCCTTGGATGAGTGGTAAGATAATGTTATAGCCCCTAACTCTAAATTGTCCCCTACCATTTTTACTTACCTAATATCCTTGTATTGACCTTTGCTACCTTTTTTTTTGTGTGTGTGTGTAGATAAGGTATGACTGTGTATTCCAGGCTAGCCTGAAACTCACAGTCCTCCTACCTCAGCTTTCCTAGTGCTGGGATTATAGGTGTGTACTAACACACTCATATCTGATCTTAATTACTGTACTTTATCTCCTACTTCAGGGAAATTATTTGAGACTCATTCTGAGAGGTAGGAGGAGGCTTTTGTTCCCTACCTTTGATTATGAGTGTCAGTCCCAAAGCTGAGTTCACATATATATATCAACACCAAGCAAGCCTCCCCATCAACTTCCCGCTACCACAGTGGAGACTTTATCAGGCTCCCTCTGGAAAACCCTTTGCACACAGATGTATGAAACATGCATTTGGTGAAGTATGCACATGGAAATGTGCAGCAGAGCACCTAGCACGTGATAGCAGTAACTATTAGGGAAGGAACCAATGATTTTTAAGTATCTGGCATGGGGGTATTAGAGTTCTCCAGAGAAAAGGAACCAATAGGATAGATAGATAGATAGATAGATAGATAGATAGATAGATAGATAGAGAAATGGCTCACCTAATTATGGAGCATGAAGAGTCCTGTGGCATGCTGTCTGCATGCTAGAGAACCAGGGGAGTGAGTAGTGTAATTTGGCCTGAGGTGGAAAGCCTGAGAACCAGAGTGGCTGCTGGTGGAATTTCTAGAATCTGAAAGCCTGAAAGTCAGGAGCTCTGATGTCTGATGGTAGGAGATGGAAGCTACACACATCAAGGAGGCTGTATTGCCTCTGTCTGTTTGTTCTGGCTCAAAATGGATTGAATTGTACCTGTCAATATTAGAGAGAGTGTGTCTTCTCCACTCAGTCTACTGATTCAAATTATAATCTCTTCCAAAAACACCCTTATATGAAATAATGTTTTACCACCTATCTGGCACCTTAGTCAAGACAAATTAAAGCATAAAACTAAGCATTATAATGGGTAGAGTATTATGCCATGTGATTCAGATTCTTTGTCTTCTTTAATCTTTAAAATGAACTAAAACATTTATTAATTATCCACAGCTTATCAATGAAGTCCTAAGTTTCAGAGAATTTAATTAAACACTTCAATATCACATAATGTAGGAGAAGTGGGATTCAGTCCTACAGCTGCCTGCATCTAACATTCATGCTGATTCCATAATGCCATGCTTTCTTGTTTAAACTTGAATGCAAATCTCAATGCTTATATTGAAAAACTATTACTATTACTTGAATAAGTGTATGCATAGGCTTTGCCGTGTCATGTATAACAAACTATAGTTATTCATTCCTCACCCCTCTGTGTTAGAAGACAGGCCAAAGGGATTTTGAGTGAAATGTTCCATCTCAAATATTTATTTCAAAAAAGAAGGAAAGGAGAGGATGATAAAGAAAGGTACAGTGAAGAGAGAGATTAATGGGTACAGTAGGACTTTGGGAAGAAAAACAGAGCATAGATTATTTAAACCCACATTTATTTTATTGAGAAAGTACCAGAGAAAAATGCACCGAATGCATGTTAACTGCTCAATACTTGAGTGCTGAATGCAAATTAATTGCTAAAACCATCTGCTAATCATTTGAATCTGGCAATAAAAGTGATGAGTGAAGCATTTATCATCAGTCTGAAAGCTCATTTTTCTAATGGATCTTTTATTCAAGTTTTATGTTTATGTTGTGAATTTCAGATTTTTTTCTAACTGCATAGTGCTCCCAACTTCTATTTGTAACTGGGATGATTCTAATGACTCAGTGATAGGACTAGAAGTAATATTGCAACTGGCCTTCATTGATCAATAAAGCATCGACCTCTTGACTCCACTAAATAATGCAAACTTTGATTAAATTAGGAGAGAACCAACTAACATACTTTGATTTTAAGAAAGCTATTTACAGATTTCAGAATTTGCATAGGGATGTGTGTCTACGTGTGTGTGTGTGTGTGTGCGCACACACATGTACGCATGACTTCAGGATACAAATTTAAATTTTTATTGTGTATAACTGCAGAGCTCTTCTCTAACTTTGTCAGTAGTGTGATCTTCAGGAAAAAGAAGTGAGTAGCATCTTTGGTATCAGACTAATATTCTTAGGAAGACCTTTAAACACCATGGGTCACTATACTCTGTACTTTAGTGGGCCCTCCGAATAACAAATTCACCAAAATAAAATTTATAAAAGAGAACATGGGTACCTCTCTCACTTAGATTCTATTGCTCAGCACTGGTACATTGATATTCATTATCCTGAAATTGTAGTGATTACCAGGGAAATGCTTCTGTATATCTCTTGCCCTCTTTCTTAAAAGGCAACTGTATGTGAGTGTGAAGTTGAAGTTCTGGGTGTTTCCTTCAATTCATGTTACCCCTTTTGAATGCAAGTATGAATTGAGTAAAAGTTTTAGGCAGAGAGAAAAGGCAAAATAACTATCAAATCTTTTAGGTAGCATGAATGCAATATATTTTTGCTTAAAACTGTGCTGTTTTATAGTATTGCCCAACATCCACAAGGAACGCTTTTTGTTTAATATGTGGTTTCAGAGGGTCTTGTGAATTAATAGACTATTAATAAGAGTTGTACATTGATGTTGAGTAATAGTTGAAGATATTAAAGTTGTTAAAATAGAAAATTTTATTTTTAATTTTTAAAATAAAATTTTAATTTGGCTTTAAAAATATAATCTAATCATGAGACTTCAATAAAATAACAATATTTGTAATTTTAGTGTTTCATGTCATCATTTGCAAGTTTCAAGAGAAAGGGATAAGAGGCAAAGGGTGAAAGTGTAAGAGTAAATAATAGGGGGGAGAGATATGAACAAAATCTGTTCCATGCATCTGCCACCCCCAAATGTGATAGTGAAATGAGGGAGAGGCAAGGTGGAAAGGCATGGAGTAAAATGATTAAAGTATGATATGTACATGTACGAATATACCAAAATGAAATCCATGAATCTGAATAACCAATAAAAAAAAGTGAAAAAAAAAAGATCAGTCTCACATGTCAGTAGTTTGTGACTAGACCTATAACTGTATAAACTACCAGGTGAAATTTTGAGTGTCTTTGGGAGTCAGTTTCAGGACTCCTAAACAGAATAGAGTATGAAAAAAAAGTACAGGGCATGTCTAGATCAGGAGTTAGCTAGATGGATAAATAATAATAAAATGCGTATTATTTTTCTGTTGCTGTTGTAACAAATTACCACTAACACAGCAGCCTTACATGGTTCAACTTTATCTCAGTTTCCATGGATCAGAAGTCTAGGCTTCTTCTCTTTAGTCTCACAAGCTATAATCTAGGGGTCTGCAAAGCTGCACAGTTTTTAGTGGCTTTGGGGATGAATCTGCTTCCAGTCTTCTTTAGGTAGTTGGTAGAATGGGATTCTATGCAATTTTATGGAGATTATTCCTTTGTTGGCTCTTGCCAGAGTTTGCTCTATGCTTCTAGGGGCCCCCTGTATTCCTTGTCTTGAGGGCTCTATACTCTTCAAAGTCAGCAATGGTAACTTCAGTGTTTCAAACTTTGAATCTGTCTGACCACTTCTCCTGCTATCTCTCCTGCCTTGTTTTTCTTCCACAACAGCCCTCTTTTGCTGTCTTCCTCTGATTTGAAGGGTCCTTGTGATTACACTGGGCTCCTCTGGATGATCAGGGTAATATTCCTGGGCATTAATGTGAGCTGATTAGTAATGTTAATTCCATGTCCCTTTATACCAGTACTTAAATTAGTGTTTGATTGAATAACCAAAAGATGAGAATATTCATGGCAGGGGCACCTTTAGCTTTCTGTCTGCTGCAAAGCTCCTAATGATACTAATGATTTCTAATTTTGTGGACAACTTTACTATTTATGATGGTTGTTCACAGTAATGTGAGTCTCACAGTCACCCTATTAGGAGGTGTTATCTCCATTTCACAAATAAGCAATTTAAGTATAGAACATACTCTGAGTTTTCTCTCTGTTCCGTTCTTGATACCTAACAGATGCTTCCCCTTTTAGCTTTGTTTTCTGATCTTGGTGCCACGACTGCCTGAGCACTGGGACTCAGCCTTAGGAATCCCATCTTTTCTTCTGTTCCAATGCATTCCAAAAATTATTTTTATTTTTGTTGTATTGGTCTCCCCATTTCAGTAACTATAGCAGATACCATGTCACAGTAACCAAAAGAAAACTTTATCTTTTGTTGTTGTAATAATAATTTATATTAAAAATACCCATCAGATATGGTGATCCAATGCTACAAACTTTCAGTTGTAGGATGAATAAATTTGGGGATCCAATGAATAATACTGTGGCTGTGGTTAACAATACTATAATGCATATTTGAAATTACCAAGAGAATAGATCTTAAATGTTCTCACCACAAAAAATCACTATGTGAGCTGATAGACAAATTAACTAATTTTTTATTATGGTAAATATTTCACAATATATGCATATATAAAGTCATCATAGTGTATGTGTCAATTACAACATTTGTCAGTTATATTTAAATAAAGGTAGAAAAAATAAAACAAAAACTCTTAAGACCTAATAGGAAAGAAGAAGACTGGGTAGAGAATATGAACAATGTATTCATAAAAGAACAATACTAATGTAAAATAAATGTTTAAATTATTTTCAACCTCAGTAATAATTATGGAAATAAATATAAAATGAGATATTCTCATAATGCAAAAAAAGCAATACATGAATAGGACAGGTTGTATGATTTTGTAAGAAAGCAAAATACCTAATTCTATTTATTTGACCATGAAAAAAGTTAAGTTTGATATTGCCTTTACTGCTGCTGTGAAGTAGCAGTTATATACAAATATTATTTTCTTTGGCCAGTCAAGCTAGTGATCCAGACACCTTCATGGTATCATTAGATATCTTTTTCCTGTATATAGCCTGCATCATTCTGTATCCTATATTTTTGGAGATACTATGTGCTACAATGGAAAGAATGTGAGCTTTGTAGTCAGTGAAACTATTGTCATTTGAGCATATGATCTTGGGCAATGCATATAACTTAAGTCTAATTTCCTCAATCATAAAATGGAAACAATTATATCTGCCCCTGAGATCTGCCGTAGGATTAAAGAGTTAATTACATACTGGTGCACATGGCACAGTGCCTGATATTAGCTGCCTGAAAAATTATAGTTGTAATATTCATAATTAATAGTTCATGTTCCTGCTTCCACTGCCCAGAACTCTTTAGTCAGTGTTCAGAAGACCAGAACATATTTTACTCACTTTCAGATCTTTGTTTCATTTTCTAGTACATAGTAGAGTCTGAGTAATTTCTTTAGTTCAATTTAAAATAAACTCTAAGACTGTATATTCTCTTAACTATTTTCACATCATCTTGTGGATAAAATACTTGGGATGAGGTGAATGTAACAGATGGCTGCTGCTCCATAGCTATTAATTGAAAAAATAGAACTAGAAGTACCTTATTTTTCCTTCTTTTTATTAATTTTGTTTTTACTTGTACAGATTCATTTTCACTGGCTCTGAATTACTCCAGGTGTATCGTTTCATTAGCTCTGTGCTCACATGTGCTCTTGGCAGGGGCTGGCATTTTTTGTACTGTGATGTCTAGTTTTTCCCACAGTCCTCGGATTTAGCACTGTGTGCAGCATATTAGAGCCACTTCTGTTGACTTCTATTCTCCTTTTAGTGCCTCCCCAGCTGCCATGGATTGATGATTTGGGGAGCTTTTCTCTAAATGGAGTTCCCAACTATACCCATGATGCTAAAGAACCTTAGTGATCTGTGTCTTTAGGGGTTTTTTTTTGTAGTTTTTACAAGAAAACTTGGAAGATGCATTTTTTAAAAATATATGATCTCCTTAGCTATTTCCTAGGATGGGGGAGTGATGGGCCTTAAAATATCTAGGCTAAAATACCCAAGTCCAAACTTTAGTCCAGGATGCTATCAACTTTTAGCAGGATTACTGCAGGATTTTCTACCTGAGCTACCTGCATTTGTTCCTCCCTCTTGCTTAGTCATTATTCATGCAGCATCCAGGAAAATGAGGTATTTTTGAAATTAAGTCTCATTTTGTTACTCTTTTATCTGTCACATCTTTAAAATTCCAAGTAGTTCAGTTATTAATATGCCATTCAGTTTGTTGGCATTTTGTCAGTTATGAAAAATCCAGCTTTCCAAAAGCATTTTCTTGGTTGCCTCTGGAATTGAACCCAGAGGCTTTGCTTGAACTCATGATCCTTCTGCCTCAGGCTCCCAGAGTGCTGTTATTACAGGTGTGTGCCACCATGACTGGCTCCAAAAACACTTACATTGTCCTTGTCATTCCTCTTAATTAAAGAATTGAAGGCAATCTGTGTATTTAGTTATTTACTATTTTTCAGCATTAGGATAGATAATAAATAACGTTAAACTTTATTCTTATTCCAGGGACGTGAATAGGGTATCTATTTAGACTATTTAAGGACTACAAAAAGTCAGAGAGACCTAGTCTTCAATTACAGTTCCATCAGTTCTGATAGCCTTGTGCTTTTTGGAAGTTTACTTCTCTGAATCTCAGTTTCCATCTCTGTAATATAGAAATAAGAGTACTAAGGGGTTGGGGGTATAGTTCAGTGGTAGAATACTTGCTTAGCACGCACGACACCTGCTTTCCTCTTTGGCTCAGTCTTCTGGCTCAATGCTTGTGGATTTTGCCCTGGCCACTGCTCTTCCTGGAGCTGCCGCTGAGCTCTGCAACTGTCTGTGATCATCACTGTGCCCCGTTTGGCTCCCAGGCTGTACCTGTCTCCTGATCACTATAAGTTCCAGGGCTCCCCCACCCCTCCCAGGTTCACACCGTGTGTTGGGGGTGGAAGAAAGATCCTGACTCCAGGTTCCAGCTTATGCTGAGAGTGAGCTCCCCTCTGTCTTACTCTGAATGTGGTAAATGTGCAATGAAGCGTTGCATTTGGGGGATTGCTGGACTCTTGGGATACTGTTTTAGCAGGCGCACCAATTCCCTTCGGCTCCTCTGAACCCCAGGGTGGCCTCATTCAGAGGGCCTTTTGGCCTCCAGAGTGGCCTCTATGTCCAGTCGTGATGTAAGGGCGCGCCTTTTGGGTGGGGGCTTTGTGCAAGTGTTCCCACGTCTGAACTGACTTTCCTCTCAGTAACTCTTGTTTTTTGAGGCCCCTTTCAAGTTTTTCAGGCTCATGAACCCTCAGGAAACTTCTTAAACAATGTAAAGGGTGACGTATAATTTCTTGGATCTTACAAATTAGTATTTTCTTGTAGTCTTCAAATCTGAGCAACACCATAGGCTATAGCTATATGGATATTGATACTTGGGATAGAAGAAGGGCTTCAGAAAGAAGGTAGGGGTCTGTCCTTCTGAATAAAGGTAATACTATGACATGACCTTACTAAGTCACCTGTGAAGTAAGGAGACCTTATAAATATAAATATATTATTTCCCAGAGATTTTGCAGTGGAATTCCATATTGAAGAAAAAATATTTCTCCCTTTAGCAGGGTGTGATCCTTTATCTTATGAATTGTAGGCTCCCTGGCTACTGGGCTGAGAATCACTTGACTCTTCTCATCTCCCTTCCTGGCTGCCAGTGGACATTCTCTCTACTACCTTCGAGGGTGATGTCAGCTTGCATTTGCTGAGTCTGATTATTCTTTTGATTCTGAGTCTACTTCTGGTAAAAGCTGATGGATATGATGGAGAGATCAGGGCTGGCTAGTTTTTCCTACCACACAACTGATATTGAGCTCAACACTGGATTAGCTTCAATTTACATGACCTGAACTCAGGCTAGGGTTAGATAACTTTATTTTGGAGTAAAGCAGCCTCCTCTCTCTAATTCCCCGGTGATGTGTCTGCTTTGCCCTAACCAGACTATGAGTTCCTCATGTTATTCATGTTTAAAACCACAGAGTCTAGCACGTGAACTAGCCATTTGGCTGATATTCATGGAAGTGCTTGCTGAATTGAAGAAAGCAAGAGGAAAAATAGATATCCCAGTTCAAAATAATCTTAAAAACCTTTTAACAGGGCAATAAATGTGTACAAATATTTTGAGAAAAGTTCTCAACTTCCCATTGCCTTTTAAACATGCTATATTTCTCTTGGCAGACCCATTATTAGTGTCAAGGAATTAACCATTTTAATCTCGCCTGGGATCTTTTGGATGTCAGTTATCTGTGACATTCTCATAAATGGTCCCACTCTAATCTCTTTTAAACCCACTGAAGGACTGGGGCTTGAAGAGTTATTACACTTACCATCCTTGGGATCACTGGTAAGGAATGAACTTCTCCTTCTCCTCCTCCCCCTCCTCCCCCTCCTCTTCCTCCTTTTCCTCCTCTTCCTCCTTCCCCTTCCCCTTCCTTCCTCTTCTCCTGCCCTTTCTCCTCCCCCTCCCCATTCCCCTTCCCCTTCCTCTTCCTCTTCTTCTTCTTCTGACAGGGTCTTGCTCTGTAGTTCAGGCTGGCCTTGAACTCACTGTGTAACCCAGCCTGGCCTTGAACTCATGGCAATCCTCCTGCCTCAGCTTGCTGAGTACTGAGATTACAGGCATATACCACCACTTCCAGCAGGAATGAGCTACTTAAATTCAGTTTTCTAGACTTAAAATTGTCTGGATCTTTCTGTACTGATCAAACAATTAAATTTCTAGTTGAAGACACCTCAAATTGCAAGGCAGCTTTTGATTTTAAACATATTGATGTTCGTTCCCTATTTCCCCACTGCCCAACTTCAACATTTATTTTTATGCTTGGTTTATGAGTATCTTTTGGTCTTTCTCCCAAAGCTCACTTGAACTCAGAAGTAAAATAAAATTTAAATTAAAAAAATTTCTTTTAGCTTTTTGAGTGTGAGTCTTGCACTAAATTGCTGAGGTGGGCCTCAAACTTTGATCCTCTTACCTTAACATCCCAAGTAGCTGGGATTACAGGCATGTACCACTGTGCCTGGTAAAATAACACATTTTTCATCTTATAAATATAGCTATTTATATTTTTTCAGTATGTATTTATGGCCTGGCTCTATCAATTAGATTTTATTCTTAGTATTTGGCTTATTATTTCCTATGAAGATGATAGGAATTAATATATCCACTTGTAGGTTTGTTGAAAGCAAAGATGTCTTAGTCATTTTCATTGCTGGGACAAAGTACCTGACACCTACAATTTAAAGGAGGAGAGTTTTATTTTGGCTCACATTTTCACCCCATGGTCAGCTGGTTCCTAGGCAGAAAGAGCATGGCACAAGGTTCTGTTGGAGGAAAACTGCTTATGTCATAGCAGTCAGGGAACAGAGAGAGAAGGGAGGCTACAGAGGGAGAGAGATACAGCCTTCCAGGGCACTCTCTCAGTGACCTGCCTCTACAAGGCTTCATCTCCTAACAGCACACTCAACCACTGACTTCATCAGGGGCTCAACTCACTGATGAGTATAGCACCCCATAATCCAACCGCCTTCCAAACACATGGGATTTGGGGGGGGGGGTTGTTAAGATTTTATATCCTAACAAAAGGTAGCAATCTGAATGTGTCCCCCAGCCAAGAGGAAATGTATTGTTATAAAACAATAGATTATTTGCCTCAAAGGGTGTTTGTGTCAGCTAAGATGGCTTGTGTTGGCCTCAAGAAGCCATCAATATCTCACAGACATTGATGCCTACTTTTTTCAGAGATGAATTCGCTGATGGTCAAGAGTCCACCCTTAGTAGTTCAGCTAAGACTTAAGGGTTTAGTGCTCTTATTATTATTATTATTTTTTGAATTTTTGAGATGGTCTTGCTGCTGTGTAGTTCAGCGTGGCCTTGAACTTGCAACAATCCTCCTGTCTCAGTCTCCTGAGTGCTGTGATTATAGGCATGTGCCACCACTGCTGGCTGTGTTTAGTGCTTTTACAAGGAAGTGACAGATGAAGAGATCCTCCTACAACACTTTCAGGGAAAGGGTACAAACAAGGCCTGCATACCGCAGATCTAAACATTTAAAAGCAGCAAATCCTACTATCTCTGCAACTTGGTTTAGGTTTTCACCTGGGGCCCTAGAACATGTGCTTGGGTATTCATGACCTCTAGGTTTTAAAACAGTTATAAACTGTCCTCCCTAGGCGAGACCTGTCCCCTGCAAGCCTCAGATCTGCTGGAGAAGGGAAAGTGGAGAATGGGCCAGAGCTCAGGACTTCTGGGCAGTACCTGGATCGACTTGAAGCCAGGTTGAGGACTGACTTGGTTAAAGTCTCCAAGTCAGCTGAGGTGAGCATTTTTCCTAAACACATCATTTTTCCAACTCAGGAATTGCAGATAGTTCTAAACACTTCCCCAAATTACATCATCTGACCAGAAGGAGTGGAGGAGAACATTTAGCAGGGTTATCTGTTCTACCTAGATATCTACTTTGGGTGAGTTTGGGGTAGTTGAATTTGAACAAATAGCTACTTTTTTTTTTTTAAGTTTCCCAGACAAAAGATGAGATTTACCCTTTCTTCTGTGTATGCTTGCAACCCTACTTCTTTTGGCCTTGTTTTGGAGTAGAGATAAGAGTTTAGGCAGAATAATGGCTCCCTAAAAGATATTCAGGCTCTAATTCCCATCAGAGACTACGTTGTTACATGGCAAGGTGGAATTGAGGCTGCTAATCCACTGATTTTACTAATAGGGAAGTTAAGCTGGATTATCTGGTGGGCTCAATGTAATCACCACAATCCATAAAAGTAGGCAAGGGTGGCAAGAGAGAGCAGAGTGATATGATGTGAGATATGAGAAAGCCTCATCCAGCTGTTCCTGGCTTTTTAGATAAGACACAGGTGCCACAAGCCAATGCATACAGCTGCTAGAAGCTGGAGAAGGCAGGATAATTATCTCTCCTGCAGGCTCCAGAAAGGAATCCATCTTGCCCACACCTTGATTTTAGCCCTGTGAGAGCTGTGTGAGACTTTTGACCTCCAAAACTTTAAGATTAAAGGTGTGTTTTATGACACTAAGTTTGTAGTAATTTTTTTTATAGCAGCAACAGACAGCTAATATATAAGGCCTCTGTTATACCTGCTCATATCTGTTGTTGTAGTGTAAAAGAGACCATGGAATATGGATAAAAAATATAGGAATGTGTGTGTTCAAATGAAACTACCTGTATTTATGAAAATAGGCCTGTCAGCCAGATTTGGCCTGTGGGATGCAGTTGCCAACCTTGATTTATGATTTAGAGCAAACAAGTTTATTTATGGACAAAGATAAGGATGTCTATGATAACAGAATAATGGCAAATATCAACGGAAATTTTGTAGGTGGATTAAAAAAAAAGGAAGAAAGCCAACATTTATTGAGCATCTATTGTGTCACAGATACCAGTCTCAGTGTTTTATACGTTTTCCTATTTAGACCTTGAAATAACACAGTAGGATTTACATTGTTACTACAGTTTTTACAGATGAGGAAATTAATTTCAGACAGAGTAAAACATTTAGTTGCACATACTAATAAGCTAGGTTTTTGAACCTAAGTTTTCCTAATTCTAGATACCCACTCTTCTACACTGGAGTGATGTCTTATTTGTTCTCTATTTTGCTATTTCTGAGTCCCTATCACAGTGAGATATGCTATATGAAGTAGGCTGAATTTGAGAGACTCTCCATTTCAGTCCTTTTTTGGATTGAAATTCAGTTGTAGAATTTAGCTTTTGTCTTTTACTTGTTTTGTTAATGTTTGTTTTACATGTAGCTTTGTCCATTCCTTAAGGGAAAGGATAAAATAGTTGATGGAAAGAATAGCAGCAGGTAATATCTAATTTTGTTTGGATTTGAATGCCTCATAGAAGTTAATGGGCTTACTCAAACAAATGACACAGTAGGTAAGTTCTTAATCTAGAGCAGAGTGAGTGCATACTTAGCAAGGGGTATTTCTCCACATCTTGCTGCTCTGATGTAAAGAATTATTGATGCATTGATTCCAAGAACATACTGTTATGGTTAGCAGCACTCACACCTAAAATGTTTTCCCTCGATTAAGTCTTGCAGAGTCCATCTAACTCTATGATAGGGGAATTAAAATTATAATAAAAACATTATATTTTGGAAATAATAGCATTAAATATTTATCAGGCTCAGAAGCCAACAAGGTGAAGGACTGACTAAATATCATACATGTGAACATATAAAGAGATGGAGTTTCCAGGATGTTTTTCAAATACCTTAATAAATGATTAAACAAATATAGACTTAATTCTGCTGTAATTTTAATGGTTTTACCTTTATAAGTAATTCGTTGCTTTTTTTAAACTGCTTTTAAGATTCTTGTGTTGGACTTTTGGGATTTTGATTAGGATGTGTTGTGGAGAAATTCTTTTCTGACTGTGGCTACTTGGAGTTCTATATGCTAAATTCTCTTTCTATATTTGAAATGTTTTCTATTATTTCAGTAAGCAATTTTTTTTTTTGAGGCAGAGTTTTGCTTTGTAGTCCAGGCTGGCCTTGAACTCACTATGTAGTCTGGGCTGGCCTTGAACTCAGCAATTCTCTTGCCCTGAGTGCTAGGATAACAGGTGTGTGCCACCACACCTGGCTCAGCAAGCAATTTTTATGCCATTTATGCTGTCTTGTGAATTTTCACTAATTTCAATTGATCCTAGATTGGTCTTCTTTGCATCATCTAGGAGCTGTTGGATAAATTTTCACATTCTCTGTTGTTTTTAAGGTATCTCTCTTTAACTGGTCACTAACAATAGCCCTGTCTTCTAGTTCTGACACTCTGCCTTCACACTGCTCAGTTCTGTTGCTCATACTTTCAAAAGAATTTTTAATCACCTGAATTTATATTTGGAGCCTTTTTATAGACTCTAATTCTTTTCTATGCTATTCATGTTTTGCATTATTTTATTTAGCTGTGCTAGCTTTTTATTAGTGCTTCTGTAGACTCACTGATTGTTTACTTATATCTTCTATGAGCTTGCCAGGTCCCTTTTTAATTTATTTTGCTGTTTCTCCTGATACACTTTTGAATAATTTGGATGTGTGGCTTTTGGTTTTCTCCCCTTTGATGCCCTATACAACAGCTTTGGGGAAGTTGGGAGTTGTTGGAAGCATTTCATTGTCTTGTCTTCTCATGTTTCTATTTGTTTGTTTGCTCTTGTGTGTGTTGAGGCTTGTGGGTTGATTGTAGTGGAAAGCTTTGTTTCTACTATTAGTCAATGTCTATTTTTTAGTGGTGTCCTCTGGGTGTGCCTAACTGTTGGCTTTTGTCTTTGGCCCAGATTCCAACCACCTCTATTTACTTGGGATGGGAGATTGCAGCATATTTGGCCCAGTACCTAGATTTCCAGGAATGGATCAAGTATTTTTGTTAATGAACCCAAGGCAATCCAGATACTGGCATCCCAAGATAACCAATTAATAACAATGTCTATGTTACCTTGGATATAGTGATAAAATCACATCAGTTATAGTGTTAGTTACAAACTGAATATTAACAAAGCCCAAGGACCAATAAAGCACTACCCTGAAACAGAAAAGAGATTTATAATTATAGTATACACTCTATGAGAAATATTGACCTACAGTATATCTATTAAATGATACAATTTTATCATACTAACAATAGAACAGTACTCAACATCAATAGTGTAAAGTTAACTAGCTATCTAGAGATTCATAAAACTTACTAGTTATACTAGTAAAAGTAGAATGGTTGAGGAACTAGAGAATGAGAAAAATGTTTGAAAAATTAATGGAATATGAAAAGCAGGAGGGAAAATTGAGATAGATGGTCCTATTGAGGAGTAAAAGGAAATTAATAGTGTTAGAGAACAGTCACAGGAAAAAATGAACAAGAAAAAGAAGAAGAAAAAAGATAAACAGAGAAGAACATACAGGAAATAAAAGAAAGATAATAAGGAAGAGAAAAAAGTTGAAGGGGAAAAGAGAAATAGAGAAAAAGGAAAGAAAAAGGGAGCAAAATCCCCAAACTCCAAGCCCCCAAAAAACTCCATGAAAGAAAAATACAAATAATAAAACATAGAAAAATCAAAAAAAGATTGAGTCAAAGAAAAAGTTCCTGTGTTTTTGAATGAGTGGTTTCTTTCTAAGGCCTGTAGTCTTGTGATCCAGCCAGTTATGATTTTCTCCTAGCTTTATGTACTGTGGGTTTTTTGCATCAGAGGTCTTTCAATTGTTCCTCTTGGACTGTGGTTACTATTCAAGCCAAGGTGTATCCTTCCTCCCATTGGTAGATGGGAAATGTGATCAGTTCTCTTGTCTCTGATGAATGGAGGCAGGAGCAGGGACAGGGCCTCAAGTGGACTTTTGGACTTAATGTCAACAGTCACAGGATCTGGTTGGTTGCTCCCTTCTCTTCCCAGGTGTTGTCCTTTTTCAGGACAGGTCAGTTGGTTAGTTCTTGCTTGTTGCCCAGTGTTGTGGGTTGGAGTTGGTGAATGGTCTCTTCCTTGTGTCCGGTAGGCGCTGCACATTCGACCTTATTTCTTCCATTGTGTCAATTTTAATTATTTTATCCAGTTAAGAGAGCATCAGAAATTGCTTCTTATTTTGGCCTCTTCTTTCTTTACATGAGTGAAGTCTACTGGAAAGTGATAGTAGAATCAAACAGCTTATACTTAAGCCCCCTGTGGATCCTACCAGCTAAGTTTTCAGGCAGTCACTAACTTGCATGAACCTTTCCTTTCCCATTAAATGGATGTAATAATACATTCCTGTCCACCTTGTAGAATTACCATAAAAACCAAAGACTCTAAAGGATATGAAAATACTGTGTGGATTTGAAAACACTCTGCTCTTCTAGAAAGTTGTGATATTAATTCTTTGGGGAAGATACCCAGCAGGGGAATAGCTGGGTCAAATGGGACTTCCAGTCCTAGTTCTTTGAGGTATCTCCATACTGATTTCCAC
>NW_004624845.1:7360292-7375449 GCF_000247695.1 Heterocephalus glaber
CTTGAAATGAGAATTTGTACTCAAATAATTTATTAGAAGGAGCTCCTAGGAGAAAATTGTGCTGGATTGGGGAAAATAAAAGAGGGAAGAGAAAGAACCCAAGCAAGGATGGACTCAGGCACAGTCCTGATCCAACAAGGGAGCACTGGAGAGTAGATTTTGCCTCTAAGTAGATGACCAAAAGAGCTAGACTGAGAAGCCAGTCCTTAGTTGAAGGTGTCCAGAGAGTTGTCAACTTTCTGAACTTGTCAAAGCGGCAAACCACTGAAGAAGTCATGGGTGCAGGCCAGAAAAGCAAAAGGAGGCCATAGCTGGGGGTAACATGGAAACTATAGAATTGACCCAACCCAGCGGTGCTGGGCAGGGTGCCAACAAGAATGCACTACATAAATAGGAAAAAGAAGCGTACACCCAGATCTGTCTTTATCTTGAGCCCTTTGACGACAGTCTCACTTTTTCCTGACAGTGGTTTGAGAGAAACAACAGGACAAGCATACATTACTTTCCCTCTTTAACAGGCAGGAAAAATGATACACAGATTAAATGACCAATCCAGGGTCACATATTGGGTGTGCCTTCCAATGCACACAATGATTCCTAAGCCCAAATTCCTTTCTTTTTTCGCTAAACGGTGCAGCTTTCTGAAACATACCAGATAAATGTCTAGATGGTGTCACTTGAGAGGTCCTTAAGATGTCCTTGCTACCAAATATTTCCTCCTGGAGTGCCTATGTCTCCATAGTTATAAATGTATATAAGTGTACACTTTTAGATTAAGTACTGCATCTCCATGAGGCCTCTGTTCGAATGTCACCACTGCACTGCAGACATTTATGAGTATGCACATTATGTCTGGGAGGATGCAGACAGGAATGAGACATGCTCAGGAATTCACAGACCCTGGAGTGGACACCTTATGCTTATACAGCTGCAACCCTCACCAAAGCACTCGGGGCTCCTTTTGATTCTCAAAGATGCCATATGTAGTAGTTGGGCAAAGAACATTATCCCCACTTGAAGGTTTAGAAAACTGACTCTAACAAAAGTTACCTAATAATCAGAAGAGCTAGGAGACATCTTCTGTTGTCTTATCCATTCTGAAGGCTGTCATGGCTGTGAAATTCCAATTCCACATCTCTGGATTCCTCCCCTTCAGTTCTTTATTCTTCTTTGGGTAATAACAGCTAATCTCTCTTTAAGCACCAACATTCTGCCATATTCCCAGGCCTCAGAATCTGCTGAACTACTAACACTTTGTTGGGTGATGTGGATGTGTGTTTGTGTGTGTGTGCATGTGTGTATATGTGTACATGTATGCATAAATGCAAATTGTATGAGTTTATATAAGTATAAAATAAATAACATTTATATGATGGTCTTCTCTTGTTGCTCTTTATTTGTTTGTTTTGGGGTTATTTTTGGTACCGAGGATTGAACTTGGGTCCTTGTGCTTGCTCAGCAAGTGGCAAAACCACTGAGCTAAATCCCTGGCCTATCTTGTTGCTCTTTAGCTTTGAAGACATGACTACTTTATGGTATTTGTTGGTTTGCAATGTGCTTCTTAAGTGATTTCCCCACCAATCATCTTAGCAGAAAAAACAATAATAGATCTTGACAGACTGAGTCAAAGCTGTCTGGACTACTCAACACAAAACTCTTTTCTATATGTACTTTTTATACCTGAATGCAAATGTTCCTGAAGGCATGTCCTTGTGGCTTTTAAAGGTTCTACAAAATGTATGAGATCTGCCAGCTTCTGCCTCTTTGAAATTGAGGGTACTGAAATCAGTAACCATGGAGTCATCATCTCTTGCTCAACCCCAAGCCCCCTCAACTTGTCAGTCTTTCCATTCCCATTTCATTTCTCCTATCCCATCAGTGTTGCCACTTCCTGAACTCAATCCATTGGCACTTCTCAGTCAACACCACAGTAATTTGCTCCTAAAGTCATGATACTTTTCCAGCTAGAAATCCTGTAATAGCTCCCTATGACTTACCAGATCAAGTATTAAATTCATAGTATATAAATAAGATTGTGCCCCACCCTTATTTCTTTAGCCGTTTCTCTTGCTTTGTGTACACATGTACCTTATGTTCTAGCTGCACCAAAATACTGCTTACAACTTCCAAAACTGTCAAACTCTCTCATATTTCTATACGTGCTGTTTTTAGCCTGGAATTCTTTATACCCTTCTCAACTATACTTTCTTTACTAGAAAATCTTTAAAAATCTGAAGAGAATGAACTGAAGCCATCAGATCCTTCATGAAACTTTTCCTTGGCACCCAATTTCTATGCTTCAGCCATTTAGAGCTCAATTTTCTATTTTATAATCACCATAGCTAATACATATGGGGTTTTTTAATTCCCATTTTTCAGATTAGAAAAATAAAGTTTGAGAACATTTTTTAGTTACCCCAAATCACAGAGGTTATTAGTGATAAAACTAAGATTGAAATCCAGGCTGCCAGTCTCTAGAACTCATCTGTACAACACCCGTCAGATTACACCTCACTATTGATATATTTCTATCATATGCCTTGGCACATTGTGCCGTAATTGTTACTGTGTCTGTTTTCTTTTGAAAGACCCTTGAGCTATTAATCCTTAAGGTTGAGATGTGTTTTTATTTAGCTAATCATTAAATTGACAAGGATAATACCTAAAAGTGACAAAATATGATGCCAAGTTATACGAATGGTGTGATAAACAGGGTAAGGGCAGGATGCTATCAGGACACCTAAAAGACGAGATCTAAGAAGAGAGGAAATGCAATTCAGGGAAAAAGGAAAGACATTAGAAAAGTCATGGAGTCAGAGAAATTACAGAATTTCTGAAGTCCTTTTCTGAATTTGCCCTGCAGTTTGGCTGGTAGACCTCTGATCCCAGGAATGCGAGCTACGCTGTCAGGTAAGAAAGAAACCTCTACCAATTGTACAAGCATAGAAGGCAATGTGCTCTCTGTTCTACTCCCCAGCCCAGACTGTGCTTCTCAAGGTATCTTTACCAACTAGGAAATGGTGCACACATCACTTAACTTCCATGAAACTGTTCCATATCTAATTGGGATAGTATTGCATGACCTGTGTTTGGGAACCAACATTTGAAACCTAAGCTAGGAAGAAAGTCTAATAGTGATCTCCAAGAGATGCCTCATAGGACTAGCTTACTTTATCTGTTTATCTAGTTTATCTATTTAGCTACTAATTCACTCATTCAAAGTGAGCATTTAGTACTCTCAATTTTCAGGAATTGTAGTAGGTCCCGGACCCAAAGCAGGCTCTATTGTTTAAACATAACCAGAGCTGGGCAACGTGGCCCATGTCTGAAATCCAAGTATTTGAGGAGGTTGAGGTAGAAGGATGGCAAGTTTGAACCCAGCCTGGGCAACTTAGTGACCCAGTAAGACCTTGTCTTAGAACGAACTAACTAGGAATGTAGCTCAGTGTGAGGGCCCTGAGTTCAATCCCCAGTGACAGAAAGAAAGAGGGAGGGTGGGCAATGGGAGAGGGAATGGAGTGGCAGAGGTGGGGGTGATAGAGAAGAAAGGGAAGGAAAAGCAAAGAAAACATTAATGAGAAGCCATTTAATAAGCAATTAGCATTAAAAATATGTTAAGTGTTTTATAGGGTCTTTGTAAGGTCATGCCCTTGGAGCATTTAGCACATAGATCTGATTTGTTCCAGAGAGTCAAAGAAGGCCTCCTTGATTAAGCAGAAGTGGTCACATTTAAGCTGAAACCAGAAGGATAAGTGGAATCAACCAAGTGAAGAGGGCACTAGGAGGAATATTCTAGATAGGGGAAGAGCACATAAAAACCCAAATCTAGAGAGACTATAGCATATTCTAGGGAGGAAGAAGACCTGTATGGCTGGGGATAAAAAAAAGAGGACAGTGACAGAGACAAGACTGAAAGGGATGACAAGAAGCAGATTTAGAAGTCCTGTAAACCAATTTGAGGAGTTTGGATTTAAGACGAGGTCGATGAGGAGCCATTGAAAGATATCATTAGGGAGGAGACATGATCCATTTTCACTATATCTAAATGGAAATCCTAGTTCTTCTTTAACAAAATAGTGTTCAGGTTTGAATCCAAAGAAAATTATCATAAGAGTAAGGAATACTATAAAATGCCTCTCCTATCAGTCTACCAAACCACGCTTACCTTCTCCATCTCTTTTAAAGGGAAATGGCACTTCCTCTGTGTCTCACAGTGTACTGTTTCCTGTTTAAGGACCCAATTGAGCTGGGACCAAAAGGGATATTTAATCAGTATTTTACCAATGATGGGGATAATTCAAAAAATAAATATTTATGCAGTGTAACATAGAACAGGGCTATCTAGCTGAGAAATTAACTTTCTGTACTTGACAGCCCTAGGGTTCTGTCATGAATCCCCTGTCTTCTCCATTTTTGCCCATACACTCTCCAGCCCAGCCCTGAGACTTGAAGATGAATGACATGCAGACGACTCCAAATCCATATTTCTGCCCATAATTTCTTCCTGGAAATTAGGCATTCGACTAATTATTTAATCTCTCCTCAACTGCCTGACACTTTCAACTAGATGTTTAATAAACATCTCAAACTTAATGTGGTTAAACAAAAATTTGCATTCTATCACTTTCCTAAAATCTGTTCTTACCACTACTACCATTATCTTCCTCAACTCTATAAACAATAATTTGCTATCGTCAGCTGGGTTTTTTTTTTTTTCCAAATAGTTATAAGTACAATGAGGGGGTCTTTGTTGGTCCTTCACTGTGTGCTCAGCATTAAAACTGTAGCTGGCATACAGTAAATGCTTATAAGTAATCCTGAGATGATGCTTCAAATTAGACTCCAGTGTGAAATACTTCCTCTCCTGATCCCTGAAAGCCTCCAGGTGATACTTTGTAATCTTTTTTTTTTTTTTTAACTGTCTTCACCCTCTGTGACCTAACTACTTTGACTGCTTCGACCAGATGTGCCAACAGACAGTCATCAGAAGTGCAACATCCCTTTTTCCAGTTAAGGTTTTACGTGATTCACAGTGATAAAAGGCTTATCTTTGATTCCATTTATTTCAACAATAAAGAAAGGAGCTACCTTTGCATGCCAAAAACCCTCATTCAATTTAAGGAAACAGATACACGCCCAGAAAGCACTCCTACAATCTTCTAAAGATGGGGAAAAGATTAGAGGGAGGGTAAAATAAAAGGCTCAAGGTGTCATGGAGTGAAAATCATTAAACATTTTTAAAAGAAAATAATAAAAATATATAACACTTGTGTTCCAATAGGTCATAACAAATCTCACTATTCTGTACTACTAATATGCAATACAAAGCAACAACAACAACAACAACAACAACAACAACAACAACAACAAAAAGCTACCTTCCTACAGAAAGTCTGAGTAATATGCCCTGACAAACAAACCTCATAATGGAACTTATGGAGTATAAGCGCAAGTATTAACTGCAACTTGGGAGGAAGTGAGAATACGAAAGGAAAGTGACATTGAAGTAGAGGTAGAGTGGTGGTGAGGATAGCATTGCAAGCAGAGATGCAAAGTAAGCAAAGCCAAATTGGGAAAGAATATCAGGAGTCTTCAAGGGCAGGAAGATGTGGTCTATGGCTAGAGCTCAGAGTATATAAGGTGAAGGAAGTTCAAGATGTACAAGGATTAGAGAATGAACTCAAAGTCAAGGTAGCATGGAAACTAATAAAACATAACGATCAGAGCATGAACTTTGCCATCAGAAAATCTGGCCTCCCATTCTGGTTCTATCATGTCCTACTCTTGTGACCTTGAGAAAATAAATTCACTCCTTTAAAGTTAATGGCAATAATACTTGCCTCAGGTCCAACGCAAGGAGTAAATGTGATAATAAATATAAAGCTGCTGGAATATGTGAAGTACTTTAAAATGTTAGGTATTTTTAATATTATCATTGTTTAAAAAATATTTTTCCTGGTTTTTAAATTTGTTTCATATTCTTCAAGAACTTTCAAAATTAAATTTTTCTATGGTTGTTCAATAAACCATCTTTATTGAAGGTATAAAATAAAATAAAATGCAGATTCATATAGAAAATAGTATTTAGTATGCAAGAAACTATAGTTGAGTATGTTGAAAGGTAAGAGTGGTTAAAAAATAACAGCAACTAAAGTTTACTGAGCACTTATGATGCTTTGAACTGTATGTTGAGGAGAGGTAGATAATTGCTAATTCTTGGCTGTCCCATGTCCCCAGTATCAAGAACCAACCCAAACAACTCAGATCACAGGTTTTTTTCCATGATGTAGAGAAAACATCTCTTCCACTTACAATAACCAGGGAAAGAAGAAGCCAGAACCTCAGAGGTGTTTCCTCCAGCCCCAAAGAAAAACAAAATGCCTGCTTCCCATAGTAGAGTAGGTCGTCTTTCTTTAGAAATGAAACCGAAATAAGCAGATAATGTCTCAAAAAGCAAAAATCTCAGTGCCAGGCAGCATGAGTTGTATCCTGATCTACATTTGGAACTTCAGTACAGAGCCTAAGGCAAAGTAGTCCCTTAGCAACTTAGAATAAAAATAATCACACCAGTATGGTGATACCTCAAAGAACTAGTACTAGAGGTCCCATTTGACCCAGCTTCCTAAAAGAATAATACCACAGTGATATATATGCAACCATGTTCATAGCGGCACAGTTTGTAATAGCTAAAACTTGGAAATAGCCCAATTGGCCATCAGCTGGAGCCTGGATAAAGAAAATGTGGTGTTTTTTTTTTTTTCTTTTTCATAAAATGGAGTACTACTCAGCCATAGAGAATGAGAAACTAGAGGCATTTATAGCTAAATGGATGCACACTGAGGCAATACTCTAAGTGAAATAAATAGGACACACCTCTGTAAATACTAAATAGTTTCTCTGGTGTGAGAAACTGAAAGTGTAAATAAGGATCAAAATATACAATAGATAATGTGAAATAGGAAGAAAAGGTGCAAAGGGGAAAGGGAAGTTGGAGGCGTAGGGGAAAAGTAAGAGGGGAATGGAATTAATATAAGAAAATGAAGAAATGGAAACAGTCTTTGTAAATAGGAAGGGGTGGAGGGGTTGAAGGGAGGGCAGGGGAAGGGGGAGAAAATAAGAATCAAGATATATTATGTAAAGGTACAAATCTCCAATGATGAATGTCATTATATTATGTCATTATACCTAAAATGTACAAATAAAATTAATTTTAAAAAGTTAAAAAAATAAGTAAATAAAATTTTTAAATAATAATAATCACACCATTAGTTTAGGTGGAGAAGTATCTAATTTGACATCTCCAAAGCCAGTAGTTTTCCTCTTGGGCATGGTGTACACTGTGACTAGAGCAAAGCAACACCACAGATGAGGGCTACTGGCAGCACTGATTAAACAGAGTTAACCAAGACCATCCTCAGACACCAGGGAAAGAGTGAGAGAGCTAAAGGGGAGAGAGACAGAAGAACCACAAATCCTTTTGGGGGCCAGAGAATAGAGCATGAGTTCACCTGTCGTAAACTTCGGTCTCTGTGCCAAAGGCCAGGCAAAAATCACCTTGCCATGGTGATGAGAAGAGTTAGAGGGCAGCAGAAGGGCCCCGTGTGATAAGCCAGCCCACCCATGCCTTCTGCCACAGACAGCACCAGCCCAATCTCATATGGGGAGGGAGCAGATTTAATAGAGCTACCTATTCAAAGAGATTAAACCATCCAAAATTTATTATCTAAATTATAGAGGATGGTTCAATTCAAGTAATTTCTAGAAATTAGAAATTTCAAGCTCCCCTGTACCATCCTTTTCTCCAGTTTCTCAAAGGCAAGGGACTTTTGAAGAAAAATAAATCAATAATATACAATAAAAATCACATATTCTTTGAATAATAGTGTAAATAAAATCTTGACCCCAGAGCATAAGCAATATATGATATATTCTTTACAATGGTCTTGTAAACACCACTATTACTACCCCTAATTTACAGATAAGGAAATGGAAGCATGATAAAATTAAACTTCTCAAAGTGAATATCCACCATTCCAACGGACATCTGACAGATGCCATTCTTTGAGCCATTAGGACTAAATAAAGATGAAGTCAAATTGTGGAAGATACTGAATGTCATCCTCTGAACTCTGATCTTCATGTTATAGAAATGGGAATAAAGAGTTTTCAACAGGGGCGAAGATTATTATATTGGGGATTTAGAAGAATCACTGTCATGGTGATGTACGGAAGAGCCAGAACATGTACAGGTTGATGCACTGAGTCCAAGTAAAAGGCTTGCCAAAAGTAGAATGAAGATTAAAAGTCAGACCCATTTGATGTAAAAAACAGTGAGTTTTCCCTTGAACCAATTTGTCTCCCAAACGCGGCCTCCACATTTGCAGACAGCAGGAATGTCAAGAGTGGGGTGTCATCTATTAAATGATGGGAACTGTATCCGTATAGAAAAATTATTGAAAGTGGTATTAGATTACATGTATTACTTAGATATAAATATCCTTGAAAATAAATGTGAGTCCATAAAATTTCAAGAAAACATTTCCAAAATTCATGGTACTAAAAACATCATATCATCATCATCATCATCATCATCATCATCATCATCATCACCATCATCATCATCATCACAACATATGTTTCAATATTTTTCAACCTCGATTACTTTTAAACTTTAAAACATGAATGTCCTATTCAATACAGCCTGTGAATTTAATTGAAAGCATTTGTCAAATTCTTTTTTTTATTCATTAAGTTTATTGGTACAGTGCTCGCTTTGGCAGCACATAAACTAAAGTTTATTGGTACATTTTAGGTATACAATATAATGACATTCATCATTTGTAATTTGTGCCTTTACATGATGTATCTTGGTTCTTATTATTTTCCCCATTACCCTGCCCTCCCTTCAACCCTTCCACCCCTCCCTATTTACGAAGACTTTGTTTCCGTTTTTTCCTTTTCTCACATTTATTCCTTTCCCTCCTTGTAATCACTTTCAAGAGGTAGAAAAAATAATTTTAACAGATAGGTGACTTACTTTTAGTTATGCTCTAGGAAATGAGTATTAATAGTTATTACTAGAGATAATACAGGGAATAATATAAACAGGGAATCAAACATCAATAATATAAACAGGGAAGAAAATGATAGTGATGAAATAATCAATTGGTTCAATTCAATCCAATTAAATACATTACTATTAAACACCTGTTTTATTATTAAAAGAGATTACAAAAAGGCTTGAGATAAAGTGTTTGTCTCCAAGGACTCAAAAAACTGTGTTGCTGCAGTAAAAGCATGGATTTCATCCCTACTAGCTTGGATTTGATCCCTGTCTTTGTGTTGTAGTGATGCATATCCTGGGGCAAATCACTCAAATCCCATGCTTCTTCCTCCACAAAGCAGTCAAAGTAATATACTGTACCTACCCTGAAAGGCTGCTATGAAGATTAGTAACAATTCACATAAATCAATTTGTTAACCAACACCCTTACTAGATAAAACTAGCATATTTGTCATTTTCCAGTCTCTAGGGCAAAATACCTGACGCCCACAGTTTAAAGAAGAGGTTTGTTTTGCTCACAGTTTCCAGTAGGCTCTGTCCATGGCTGGCTGGTTCAAGCTGCTCAACCCAAGGTGGCGAGGAAGCAGAGAGAAAAGGTAGAGAGCAGCTGAGGAGAAGAATACACTCTTTCAGATCAAGCCTACAGTGACCTGCCTCTTCGAACCAGGCCCCACCTCTGGACATAGAACATTTGGGGGACATTTTCGATCTAAACCATAACGAATAGTTTAGAAACAACTATAAAACCTGACCCTCTACTAGAATCGTGCTTCTTTTATTCCAAGAGCTTTGAAACTGAGGATGAAATTTAAGGGAGATATTTTTAAGAGAATAAAATGAGCAGAAATTGGAAAGAATTTTTCTTTTCAGTTATCTAGTAAATATTAGATACCAGCCAGCCCAACTAAGAAAGGAAGCTAGCCATTTATCAAACCAACCATGTTCTCATATGCTATGACATTTAATCCCAACCACAACTCCAAGAGGATATATGATTTTGTTTATTTCACAGATGAGAAAGCAAACTCTTAGAAAAGGTTACATTGTCTCCATGATTGCACAACTACCAAGCAACAGAAATAGAGCCCAAATCTCTCTATATCCTGTCACTGTGTTCTTCATCCCTTGTCCCACCTTCCTGCCCCAACCAGAGATGCCTCCACAAAGGACCTTGAAGAAGGTGCTCCATGAATATTTACTAATCTGGGTAGAGTTGTTAGACCAAGCTGAGGGTAACAACGGGACACAAAGAAGCTATCTCTCTACATGTGTTGGGGAATTCAACAGGATTTTGTGATCTTTGGGATAAGGAGGTCAGGAAGTTGCAAGAATCTTGGGTTGATATGAATGCAACCTACCCACCTCCAAGCTCTTTTTGGACTATTGGTAAATTGACGCTTCTCTAAAGCCTCTTCCAAGAAAAGAGTGTAAGATTTTTTTTAGTGTGCAAGTTCTGTTTCTTCAAACAATTTCAGACACCACCTTCTGAGCCCTTCCCCCATACTGACCTGCCTCTGAGCATCCTCCTGCAAGAAAACGTTCTGTTCCTAAAATCTCCCAAAGACGAATGCAGTGACCCAAGTTGTGATCAGTGCATAAAGAAAATTGAAGCACTATTATCTCCTTCACTGTGAAATCTACTAAAATTAATGAAACCTAAAGTGCACAGATATTTTGCTCTGTTTTGGTAGCCATGCACCTTTTACTGACCCAGCTAGTCCATACAAGTTGTATTTAAGAAACAGATTTTTAATTGACTGAAAAGCTTAACCCTAGAGTTTTCCAAAGTCTCTAAGCAATACCCAATAAGAGGTTTTATATTTAAGACCATAACTAGGGTTAAAAAGCTTTCAGAATCACATCGCTATTTCCTAAATAGAGATGACAGCTAAAATGTTTTCTTTTCAATGATTCATAAGGAATTGAAGAACAAATTCTTCCTCTGGGTGGCAGCTCTTTTTTTTTTTTTTTTTCATTTGTTTTCATTCTTTTTGCGTCAGAAATTGAACAGAACTTTTAGGTGCAAGTCTTCTAAGAGAGAAAACTGAGTAAAATGGACAGGTCTCCCAAGAAAGAAGTATTCGTATTAGGATCACATTTTTTAAAAGAAAAAGTCAATGAATGAATCACTCCATAGATTCATGTGCTAATTTTATATTCTTGAACTGCAGCTTTGTGGGAAGATTTTGTCAAACTTTGCTGTATTGGAAATACCCAGCCCTCAGGGATTGTGGCTCCATAGGCTATCACCTTAATAATAGAATGGAGAGGATGCTCTTTGTCTCTCACTGGGATTTCCACAAAGATGAACAAAGACCAAAACAGAACCTCAGCCTCACGATTTGTAAGGGCAAGGACCAAGAAGGCATCTAAGTGGATGGGTAAGAGAACTAATTGCAAAGCCTTAATAGTTGGAAGGAGTATGAATACATAGAAGGAAAATAAGTCTATTAAACAAAAGGAAAACATTTGGAACCAAAAGAGCAGTTTCCCTTTATATTCTGAATTAAAATAAAGATAAGAAACATTCTTCCACACTAATTATGTGCTGATTTTTTCTCACACACCCAGTATCAAGAATTAAACATTTATATAGCACCTACTTATGGCCAGGAAATAATTAAGTATGAGAAATACCCAGCAAAAATGAGGCAAGTTTCCACATCTGTAGTATTGCTAATTTAAGAGTGACAAAAATTGAGAAATTATGATACAGAATATAAGTGTAAAGGTAATAGGAATGGGGCTGTAGCTTAGTGACAGAGTGTATGCTTAGCCCACATGAGGTCCTGGGTTCAATTTTCAAAATAATAATAAATAATAATAATAATAATAATAATAATAATTATAGCTAGGCAATGAACCCTGCATTATGAAAAGGGTTATGCAGAGATAGGTGACCCATAAGTAATTCATTCTCATACACATTTTGAACCTCCTTGTCTCTCTCAGAAAAGTGCACAAGTTAGGGTCAAACTATGTTTCCTTTAGTTCTTTCCTGAAAATCTTCTAATCTTCCATAATCCCTAAGGTCCTGTGCTCTGCAGACCCCAGGAGAATTTTTTCTGTCTGTGCTAAGCATCTCTGCATGGGCTGCTTCCCAAGCAAGACAACTGAGAACTGCAGCACAAGCTTTGAAAAACTCTGCAGCTTCTGAATTATTCAATACACTATTAAAATGAGACTCATGACTTGCAGGGCAAATTAATTTTAATTTTTAAACAGGCAACATTTTAAACTGTTCATTTCCTTGAAATGTATCCATCCTGGCATCTTCATCATCAGAAGAGTAAGTAAGACTAACTGTGGAAAGAGAAAAAGAGCTGGTGTCTATGTCCCTGACCTGAAACTGTCTAATGTCCAAAAAAAGACTCTCCGGGATGAGACAGAGTCACATGGTCTATTCTTGGAGAGTATATATCTTAAAATCCAGCATGAGTCTAAGAAATTCAGTGCTAGGAAATTCATTTTCTTCTTGCCTTTGTCATAGTGACATGTGGTCAGCATCCTGAAACTCCAGTATTTTCAGCCGGAACGCTTTTAACTCTGAGCCTGTTTCCACACAAAAGCAAAAGGAAAGCAGAGCCAATGGCCTAAGCTCTTGGACCTCTAAGCACATTTCTCTGAACTGAGCTTCTCTTCAGCACAGGGGCTATGTTTGTGTAGCTGTCCTTTGTCCTGTTTCTAGCACCTAAAGCACACTTACTCACTTAAGTCTTATTCTACTGACACAAATTTCATGCAGAAAATTTTTTTCAAACAGGGAATTCTCATGTTTTTCCTTTTCTTTAAGACCACTCTGCACTCTGTGGCTAGTAACTGAAGTGTCCTCAGAATACCTAGTTGTCCCAGTAGCAAAATAAAACCACCATTGCTGCCAAAACTTTTGCTTGGAAAAAGACTCTACAGCTGGGAATGATGGCACACACCTGTAAATCCAGCACTCAGAAGGCTGATGCAGGAGGATCGCCTCAAGTTCAAGGCCATCCTGGATGACATAGGGAGACCCTGTCTCAAAACACAAGCAAACAAACAATAATGACTCTAGAGTCCAACACTCTTGTCATTCAGATCTGTAAAGGGGCAAGGTGGCTGCTATGTATAAACTGAAAATAAAAATGCCAAGGTAAGGATGAGTCAGTCTGGTACCAGGCTTTCTCCTTATAAGTCCAGAAGTTTCAACTACTACATTCCACATCAGGTTAAAGTCAGAGGCTCATGAATGCTCATCCAACTTCCTGCCTATGTTTTGCCTTTCTGATGGCTAAGAATCACAGAAATAAAGAAAGTGCATGAATGTTTTTGAGATCCCCGACAATAGGCCCTCCACTCTCCTAGCCTATTTATACATGTTATGATATTATTTAATCCTTTTAGTAAGTTTCCAAGAAAGAATTTTATAGCTATTTTGTATCTGAGAAAACTTGAGGCTGAACAAGATTCTTTAGTAAACCCAAGATCACGCACAAAAAAATAGCAGTATTAGTCAGATTTTAATCTATGTGCATCTGATTTATTTTATTTCTACTGAAAATAATTTGGGCACACTGAGGGAAACTGTCTAAATGAGTAAGGGATAACAGTTTCATACTTTCTACTTGGACTCTCAGCCTGTGCAATATTTCTTTTTTGAAAATTAAGTTCATTGATACATTTATGTGTACATTATGATCACATTCATCATTAGGAATTTGTATCTGTACATGATGTAACTTGGTTCTTATTTTTTCCCATTCCCCTTCCTACTCTTCAACCCCTCCTTGCCTCCCTACATACATAAGCTTTGTTTCCATTTTTTCCTTCTTTAAAAATTTTTTTTCTTTCCCTTCTTTCCTTTCCTCCATCCCCCTCCCTAGTTCCCCTTCCTCTTCGAATATTCTCTTCCTATTGCACACGATCTATTATACATCTTGGTCCTCATTTACACTTTCAATTCTTCACACCAGAGAAATAATTCAGTATTTACACATATGTCTTATTTATTTCAGTTAAGAGTATGGCTTCAAGGTGCATCCATTTAGCTATAAATGTCTCAAGTTTATCTTTCTTTATGCTGAGTAGTACTCCACTCTATATAAAAAAAAAAAATCCTACATCTTCTTTATCCAATCCTCAGTTGATGGCCATTTGGGCTGTTTCCAAGATTCAGCTATTTCAAACTGTGCTGCTATAAACATGGGAGCGCTGTGTGATATTTCTTGAACCTGCTGGTCCCTCACCCCTGTGTGAATGGGAGTTTTCATTTGTTGCCTATTTGTGTCTCATCACAAGTTCTCGGAGTCACTAAATGTCTTCCTGCAAGACTGATATTCACAAGTATTTTGTAAAGAACCTGAGTGGCCCCAAAGGCCATTCTATTCAATTCTTTTCTATCTATTCTTAGCTATGATTTCTTTTCAAGACCCCTGGCATTGTCTGAACCAGGTCTATTGTCTCTTACTTGACACCTTTCTAATTGGTCTTTCTGCCTTCTGATTTTCCTTCTTTTTTTTTTTTTTAAAGTTCTTTCATTGGTACATTTTAGGTTTACAATTTGTTTACATTTATCACTGGGTGTTTGTACCTGTAAATGATATATCTCGGTTCTTGTTTTTTCCCCATTACCTGTGCATCCTTCACCCCCTCCACCCTTCCTTGTTTACATAGACATCATTTCCATTTTTTTTCTTTTCTCATAGTTTTCTTTTCCCTCTTTTACTTTCCCTTTCCCCTCCCCTCACCCCTTCGTCTTTGGATCTTTTTTCTTTTTTCAAATGATTAATTATTCATTTAAATCATTTTAACCCTTGTTTACACTATCAATTTCTCACACTAGAGAAACTATTCGGTATTTACATGTGTGTCCTATTTATTTCACTTAAGAGTATGCCCTCAATATGCATCCATTTAGCTATAAATGACTCCAGTTTCTTGTTCATTATGGCTGAGTAGTACTTCATTTTATAAAAACAAAAACGCATTTTCTTTATCCACTTTCCAGTTGATGGGCAATTGGGCTGCTTCCAAGCTTTAGCTATTACAAACTGTGCCACTATGAACATGGGTGCACATATATCTCTGTGGTATGATTCTTTTAATTCTTTGGGGAAGATA
>NW_004624845.1:7380082-7393721 GCF_000247695.1 Heterocephalus glaber
TGGGAGATTATTTCTGCTTTGAATTTTTCTAGAGCCTCATTCATCTGTTTTGTTACTTCCTGTGCTATCAGTTCAGGTTTTCCGGGTGGTTGGCTATGGGACTTTTCCATCTCATTTCCCCCAGGATTTACCCTTGGTGGGGTGGAAGTCTGAGTTTGTGCCTTGCTTAAATGTCTTCTCATTTTTGTTTTTGGTTCTGTCCTAGGTTTAACACCTGGGTTGATACTTTGAAGTTCCTCATTGTAAGTATCTTTGTTGCTTGTAATTAGAAGCCTTATGGAATGATTGCTTCTCAGAGGTGTCTTCCAGATATAGCTGGTCTTTAAGTTTTGAGTCTCTAATGTCTCTAAGGCTATCTCATTTTCCTTATACTAGGAAGGATCACTGACTAGATCAATAACAACACCTTAGCCCAAGTGATACAATCAGCAACACCATTATATCGTACATCTTACAAAATCGACATTTTGTGGTAGTTATTAATCTATCACCTTTAGCTGTGTGAATTAAATCAAGGTCGAGGACCAACCCAACATATAGTGAATAAACTCTTCAATATAACAACTTTACCCTTCGGGCTGGGGCGTTAGAAGGAGTTGGGGAGGGAGGGATAGATAGGTAGAAGGATAGGGGAAGGTTAGTAGTGAGGCCAGAGGACACAGGCAAGAAGGTAAAGGAGAATAATAGGAAAATAAAGAACTCTGAATGAGGGCCAGAACAGGGACAAAAAGGGAGGTTAACAATGTGGGAGAGCAAGAGAGTGAGTCTAAGAGAGAGAGAAAGGAAAGAGAAAAGAAAGAAAAAAGAAAAAAAGGAGAGAAAAACATGTATTTGCGAAGAGTAGGAAAAAATAAAGAAAACAGGAGAAAAAGAAAAGAGAAAAAAAGCAAACCAATAATACTAATTTTGGAAATAAAAAATGAAAATGAAGGGCCTCTTTCAGGGTATGTCTCTGCTGTCACAACAGACAACGTGGGTAGCAGTGTGCAGATATGTCAGTGAGTCTCAGCAAGCCAGTCACAGACCCATGAGATTCAGGGAGATTTCTGGCTGCAAGTCCCAAGTTGAGTTCCCTGTCGTCCTGTAGGGTTGAACTCTGCAGGCTTGTACTGCAGGTTCCAGCTGCCCTTCCCCTGAAGATAGTCCTGGTTCTGATGGGAGGTGATGATGACTCCAACTTACCCAGTACAGTGGTCTGGTGGTCCAGTGTCCTCTGCGTCTTTGTAGTGTGAAACCAGGTGACAGTCCAGCCAAGAGGTCAGAGGAGTGGGGGGGTGGGGAGGTGGGAGGGTGTCCAGTGGATTGCTGCTGGGGCACGGGCTGGATTGGCATGTTGCGCGCAGCTCAGGACCTTGCTACAGTGCCCGCAAACTTTCCTGTCTGAACCGGGCTGGATCAGCTTGTGGCACGCAGGCTCAGGACCTTGCCACAGCATCCGCAGACCCACTTCTCTGATGATTTTCCTTCTTCTAATCCACATCTACTCTGATTTCAAAGATATAGCTCCAAAATGTAAACATGAACAAGTTGCTCACCTGCTTAAAACTTCTCACCTACTTTAACCAGGATGTTAAGGCCCTCCCCATTCTAGCCTCTAATTCTATACTTTTCATTCTTTGTAGGTTTTCTCACCCCCATTCTCAAACCCCGTGCTCCAACCATACCAAAATATGCCAATTTCCTTCATTGCAACACACTATGAATTTTGCAAATACTGCAGGATAGACACACACATGCTCACCCATCCAATTAGTGAATGCTTGATCATTTTTCAAAACCTAGATCAAGTGTAGCTCTTTCACAAAGCTAGGAAAGTTTATCATTCATCTTTGGGCTCCTACTGTTTTTCTAAGCATTCTTAAATTATAAAGCATATCCCATATCAATCTTTCATTTCAGAACTCTCTACTTTCCTTATTACACTCAATCTTCCTAAAGAAAAGAGACACTATGTCTGATTTGTCTTTAAATGCCAGATTGCATGCTGCACAGTCAACAAACTTTTAAGAAATGAATTAGGTAAAAATAAAGTTTAATAATTAATATGCCAAGGTAGCTTGAATTTTACTCTCTATTCTTTCAATAGCTTTTTGTGTTAAAAGTTAATCTTCTGTTATTATTTTCATGGCTCTTCTAAACTTTTCTATGTAAAGAAACATACTAACCAATTAATGGTCAGGGTTGCAATCATGTGGGAGTTATGTTACATTAATAAGTGGGAATACTGATTTATACATTGATTGTTTAAGACTATGATTAGTGTTAAGTGAGTCCTCAAGGAGCTGATAACCTCCAGGTACCTTTGGAAAATTCTTTCAGATCAAATCATTATAAGCTAAGAACAATCTTATAGGTCTGTGTTAAAACAGCCAGTCAACTTCTATCTTAACAGAATTACTCTTTAATTGAAATTTAAATTGTTTCGAGTGACACCTTAACCACTGAGACTTAAATTTGTTAATTTTACAATAAGGGGTTGAATTAGATCCTGAGTCACATACTCAAATGCCTGCTGTTAAACTAAATGAGTGAAATCAACTGGGTGTTAGACGAAAAGAACTAGACTGAGTGTATGACTATAATAATCAATCATGATTTCTACCTGGATGTATTGGCCATTGAAGCATAAAACACCAACAAAGTTCAGCCATAGGCTCCATACATCCATCAGCCACCTGATGCAGAAGCTCTCTTCTTATTAACTATACTTTAAGACTGTGATGCTGTAGTTGCCATTTCCATGTTGTTTATTCTTTCTTTCACTTATCCATATAATAGTAAGTTTCTCGGGCACTGAAGTAGAGACTGTTTAAAAACTTTAAACAATTACCCTTCCCCTTTAGATATTTTCTTCCTATTTCACATTATCTATTATACATTTGATCCTTATTTACACTTTCAATTTCTCACACCAGAGAAATTATTCAGTATTTGCACATGTGTATTCTATTCATTTCACTTAAGAGTATGGCCTCAATAGTAGCAGAAAGGAAAGAAGGGAAAGGAGAAAATATGAGAAAAGGGAAAAATAGAAACAAAATCTTTGTAAATAGGGAGGGATGAAGGTGTTGAAAGGAGGGCAAGGGAATGGGGAAAAAATAAGAACCAAGATATATCGTGTAAAGGTACAAATTCCCAGTGATGCATGTCATCGTATTGCATACCTAAAATGTCCCAATAAACTCAATGAAAAAAAACTTTAAGCAAATTAAATTTAACAAAATGTATTTGAGTAAAGAATGTTCACAAGTCAGGCATCACTCAGAACCAAAAGCTATTCAGGGAGCTCTGCTAAGCAGTGTGAACAGTGACTGAGCTCTTATAAACTAAACATGGAAGCAACGTAGAGAAATCACCCAACTGGCTACAGCTAGTTGCTTTATATGGACATGATGTGATCAGCTGACTTTGTATGACTGGCTGAATCTCGGTTTTTGATTGGTTGGACCCTGGGTATTTATTACAAAAAATATTCTCCTAAAAGAGGTTTCCATTTGTTTGCATACTAAATCAATTTGGATTTTGTTACATAACAACTCATACTACAGAAAGCCTCATGCTGATGGGCCTCCTGAGTGTTTAATTTAACATGGTTAGAAATACTGGTGTAAACTAACATGACCCTCCCCTCAAAGGACACCAAGTACTGATGTGAGAAATGGATACCTAGAATAGAAGGGGGAAGGATAAAGCAATTATCTCGTCTTCCTTCAAAACCTGCAGGAGGTAAGCAAATGTAAAGCAAAAGGGAAATACTCTCTGATTTCCCTGAGCTTGTCCTGGCTACTTAAAAGACAAATCCTCATCACAACTACCAAGCTGCTTATCATCTCCACTGGTAACTTAGTCCAGGTTACCTGGACAAAGAAGCGAGCAAAATATCTCTCATTTCTGATGGACTGATTACTGGAGTCAGCTTACTTTCTTTCAGAGAACTGCTCAGTCCTGTAAACAAGATTCTCCTCCTCAAGGCCTCAGTGCCCAGAGGGACTCTTCAGTGAAAAGCAATCTGATCCAAGTTCATCTTTTGTAGGAATGAATAGGTACCAAATAGTTGGCTTACTATATATCTTAAATTGCCTCTAAACAGAGTGAAAGAAACAACCACTTAAGATATAGGTTGTCAAACTTTTTATTCATGTTTCATTTATTTTAGTATCCTCAGGTTGAAGATTCCAAGTAGGTAGCAGAAAAAGAATTAAGAAAAGTAAAAGTCATTGTTTACATAGCACATGCTATGCTCTGGTTATGACTGCAACTGCCTGCAAATACTAATTCAGATAATCTTTACTATAGCTCAGTGAAGCAACCCCTATTACTGTCTTATCTAACAGATGAGGAAACCGAGGGTCAGAAAGCTTACTTCACACCCACTTGCTGCTAAGTGGTAAAAACAGGCACTTCCACTCAGGCAGGAGAATCCACAGATTTTGCTCTTGAGCTCTAGGATATGCTGACTCATGATTCAGTGATTACAATTTTTTTCATTATACATGCTCAATGCTTTGGATAATTTGTGTCATTTAATCTTTATAACAAGCTATACTTGAGTTAAAAACTGTGATTTAGAGATGGTAACTTGCCCCATGTTGCACAACTGGCTAGTGAAAGGAGTTGAATTTGATTTCAAGTCTATCTGGCTTAAAATTTATGCCACAGTGTCTGTTTCTGTAAGTGTTGGAGATTTATCCAGGAGGAAGAGAAGCAGCCAACGGTTCAGAAGGCCTGATTCCCCTAGATGACATGATTTGAATTTTAATGCCAACATCTTGCAGATTTGAAAACATCTGACCCTGTGACTATTCATTCAACAGCAAAGAGTTTTGCCAGGATCAGTGATTTTCAAATAGTGCTCCTAGAAGCCCCAGAGGTTTCTACAATAGGAGGAAGCTCAGGCATTTCCCATTAATTTCTTAAATTAGTCAGCTTTTGTTGCAGTGCAAGTCACCCTAAATGCCAGGGTTTTGTGGTAACAAAATTTTGTATCTCAATCACCCTACATGTGGTCTGTACCATGGCATTATCAGAAGCAGCATCACCTCTAAAATCAGCAATTTATCTCTTACCAACCAACTACAAACTCCCACTTTTCCACCTCAATTGCTCTTGTACCCCCATATTCAAACTCATTGAGATCATCAATGTACTGACCCTCTCACTTTATGTAGACCCAACTTTGATTCTATAGTGTTATCAAACTCATATTAATATCCCTGATCTCTTGTCTCTATGTCCCTCAATTGTACTCATCCCAGCCCTGACTGAATCTAACCCGCCACCTCCTCACTACCTTATTCATGCTCCTAAATTAATTGAGGAGCATCACATAATGGAAAAACTGTTTTCTCCATATATTCATGATCACCAACTCCAAACTCAACACTGCTTGGCAATGATGCTTCATTTTTCAAAGAAGCTTTGTGACCTATTTTGCAAAAGTCTTACAGTTCTGCAATGATGTCACACTTGACCCTTATTTATAATAATTTGCCTTATCTTTATTTTATTTAATTAAAAAAGGCTTCTGACAATATCTCCCACACATTCCTACCTTCAAATCTACAAATCTGTGGCCATTTCACTTCTCTTATTATAACCATGAATCATGCCTTTTTCTCACAATGGTTATTCTCTCTACCTTTTACATCTGTGTTTCATTCTATCTCATCGTCTCAATTATCCTTCTTTTTCATCTCCTGTGTCACCTTCTCTAATAGATTTTTACATCTTTATTAAATATAACATATTTAAACAAAAAATCTTCTTTTGTTCCATATTCCTGTGTAATATTGCTTTCGCTTTTCTGTGCAGCAAAATTACTCACAAAAATTTAAAAGAATTTCTACCATATTTAAACAAGGAAAAATGAATGAACAAATATTAAGTACCTTTCATCAGATCATATTATACCAGGTGCCTAATACGTGATAACATTGGTAATAAAAAGAGTAATAAAAATTGCAACTGACACAGAAGTGTCTTATACACCAGCATAGCTTTGGCACTATAAAGAGATTCTCTGAATTTGCCTCTAAAACAACCCTATGGAACAGGGATTAATTTTATTCCAATTTTTAAAATAGTGTATTTGAATCTTAAAAAGGTTAATTTGCCCAAGACCACACAGCTAGTAGAAAACATGACTAGAAATTCCTTCTAAATATGTCTGACTCTGTAACTAAAGTGTGTGCACATGTATCAAATTAACTAGAATCTACTTCCAAAAAACAGAATTATTATTTGAGGGAGGAGGAAGGGAGGGAGAGAGGGAGAGGGAGAGGGAAAGGGAGAGGGAGAGGGGGAGAGAGAGAGAGAGAGAGAGAGAGAGAGAGAGAGAGAGAGAGAGAGAGAATTTATCATTGCAAATGGAAAGAATAATAAGAAGCAGAAAGTATTCAATGAATGAGGCAATGACCCACTAAACATATTAAGTGGCAATGTGAGTGGTAGAGTTGGAACATCCTAGGAATGGGGAAAAAATAAGAACCAAGATGCGTTACGTAAAGGTACAATTCCCAATGAGAAATGTAATTGTGTTGTATACCTACAATGTACCAATAAAAGAGTTTAATACAAAAATAAATAAATAAATAAATAAATAAATAAATAAATAAATAGGGAAATGTTGCGACCAGAGGGAGAACCTGAATGTGAACACATGCATCAACAGTGCTTTCCAGTAGATAGCAAAAACTCAAGTGGGAAACGCTGGAAATTGGACTACACTGACTGCAAAATCAGTAACATTTTGAAAAGTACAGCCTTGAATGCCTCAGAGGCCAGACAAAAAAATCTGAGGAAAGTGTGGGAGTCAAAGCACTCCTAAAGGCAGACAGAAAAATAAACATTAGAGGTGGAGAAGGGTAGCTTAACCTACTAACCGTACCAAACAAATTTCTACCCACTGTTTGAGATATACTTAATATTCCCATTTGAATGAGAACACTGGAGCTTAGAGAAGCAAAGGAAATTTTCCAAGGTCATTCAACTGTTTTGATGAATTTTAAGCACAGCTGCTAAGAATCAGAACCTGAAGTATCTAGATTTATACCTATGATCTTTTTGTTTTCAGGTGTGGAGGGCATGTCCAAGAGAAGAAAATGGCATGGAATCGCAAGCCTTTTCTTTCCTGTCAGATCGTATGATCTCTCATACTTCAGACTCACTATTGTTTTTTTTGTTTTGTTTTGTACCAGGGATTGAACTCGGGTCCTTGCACTTGCGAGGCAGGCAGCAAAACTACTGAGCTAAATTCCCGGCCCTCACTATTGTATTTTAATAACAATAGTTAGAAAATATTCAGCCTAAGGCAGTGCTAAATTAGTTACTGTGGCTCTTTCTTGGGTTCCTTTTTTTCCCCCATTTTTATAATTTTTATAGCACCAAATATAAGATAAGTAAGTTAGAGATTTGCAGAAAACGCGCGCGCGCGCGCACACACACACACACACACACACACACACACACACACACACACACCATTTTCTTATTTAACAAAGAATGCAAAATGGACCCCATAGAGAGAAAGGACAGTTAGAGCTTTACTTACATAGATTTTCACACAGCTGTTTGTAGTTGCCAGTTACACTGTCCCTGCAAAGCAGGGGTTTCTGGTATCCAAAAGCTTTATTTTATGTTCCAACACATCTCATATCTGGGGTGTATAACAATATTTAGAGAGAACTCAATCCTCTCTGGAGATATTAACAGACATTGGAACACCAAGATTTTCTAATTCTCCCTAACAGTTTCCAAAGGTAGGGATTGTCTCTTATAATATTCTATTCCTGGTACCAAATTCTTTTTCAGATAAAACTTTTGGGGTTGAAAGTAATAGAGAGTCCAACTAAACCAACTCAATCCATAAGTATCTTTTCTTATTTCATGGAATCATTCATGTAAATTCTAAATAAGGTGGTTCCAATGTTGATTAATTCAATTATTCAATGTTACTCAAGGGCCCAGGTTCTTTTAATCCTCAATACGTCACCTTTGTTTTCATGGTAGCTTCTGTTATAATTGAATGCTGCTGCAGTTGCCAAGTTCCCCGACAAGCAAAACAACCCTTCTGTGTGTACTTTTTGAAAGGAAGAAATACCTTTCCAAAATCTTCTCGTTAGACTTCTTATTTCATCCCTATGCCCAGGGTTAGGTTACATGCAATTTGGAAAATGTAAGCCCAGTGAGGGAGTGAATGTTGTGTCTTGTCCACTTCTGTATCCTCAGAATTTACAATACCTGTTACTTATATTTAAACAACATATGACAACCTATTTCATTTTATAATAGCAGAACAATGACAGTAATAATATAGCATGTCTGTTGCAAACTACAGCCAAAAGATCAGGAATTACTTTTTTCCTATCTTCTTGGAGGAGCTGAAAAAAATTGAAACGATCATAATTCTACATTCACAACACACTTCTACCCGTTGTTCCATGTAATAGGGGTATATATTCATGAATTTAGTAATAAATAAACTCACCACTGAAAGCAATAGCTACAACTATGACAATAACCTACATCCAACCTTATGGTGTTCCCCACACCTGTTCCCATTTCTTACCTGCATTCACCCAAGATAACCATCGTAATGAATTGTGTTTCAGTATTCTCTTTACTTTATAATAGTTTATTACATCTCTTTATAGTCTAAAAGTATTTTTATTTTAGTGTCTTCAACTTTACAAAGATATGGTCAAGTTATAAGTAATATATATGGTACAATGATATTAACTTAATATTATACTTGCCAATATTCACCCATATTTTTGTATGTTACCACAATCCATTTCCTTTGACTTCTAGTAGTCCATTTTGTGAATTTATTCTCCTACTTCCCTATTGATGACCACTTGAGCCATTTTATGTGTTTACTCTTAAAAGAAGTACTGTTGTAAATCTGTCATGAGTCCCACTTTACTAACATAAGAATTCCTCTTAGTTATATACACCTCTATATGGATTTGCTGAATCATGGGGCATATAATGTTCTTTTTTGTTTGTTTGTTTTTTTACCACAGATCAAACTTGGGACCTTGTGCTTGTGAAGCAGGCGGCAATGCCACTGAGCTAAAGCCTTGGCCCCTGTTTGTTTGTTTTTTATTCATTAAGTTTACTGGTACATTTTAGGGATACATTATGATTACATTCCTTATTGGGAACTTGTACCTGTACATGATATATATTGGTTCTTATTTTTCCCCATTCTCTTTCCTTCTCTTCAATCCGTCCATACCTCCCTATTTTAAAAAGTTTTGTTTCTGTTTTTTCCTTCTTTTCTCATTTTTTCTTTCCCTTCTTTCCATTCCCCCACTCCCCTTCCTAGTTCCCCTTCCCCTTTGAACATTTTCTTCCTAGCTCACATTATCTATTATACATCTTGGTCCTCATTTACACTTTTAGTTTCTCACACCAGAAAAACAATTTAGTATTTACACACGTGCGTCCTGTTTATTTCACTTAAGAGTATGGACTCAAGGTGCATCCATTTAGACATAAATGTCTCTAGTTTACCTTTCTTTATGGTGAGTAGTACTCCATTTTATAGAAAAAACAGATCTTTATCCAGTCACCAGTTGATGATCATTTGCATGACTTTCAAATCTTGTAGGTAAAACAAGGCTGCTTCCACAGTAATTGAACAAATTTACACCTTCATAAGCAATGTCTAGGACAGTGTGTAACTCCATATCCTTTCCAATATGTGGTGTTGTCATTTCTCTGTTCCATTTCTTCTTTGTGCTTTCCACATTTATTTGCAGATACCACACACACATACTCAGATACATACACACACACATGTGCACTCACACATGCTCATGTCCCTCATGTGCGTGTCTATTATTTGTGACCTACATCCAACTACTGTAATTTAATCTATGCCTTAATTTTTCACCAATAATAAAGGGAAATATAATACAAGTTGTTTTGATAAAATATTTAATATAGAGTGGTTTAAGCAGTACCTGAAGTATGAAGTGCCAACTTTAATTATTACCTAGAATGTACTGGGCCAGGACTTATAATACCTTATCTAATTTAACCTCACAATATCCTATGAGGATTGATGTTATCATTCTCATTTTATAAATAAAAAATGAAAAGTGACATAATTTGATCAGTATCCTAATAGCTAACATTGGGTAGAACTAGATTATGCACTTAAATAATTTGGCAGAGAACCTCTGTTTTAACTAATCTAGCATACTACAAAAACACCAGTGAAATTTTGCAATAATGGAAAGATAATACAAAGCAATACTTTGAGTCATTACATATGTGAAAAATATAGTTTCTACCTTGAGCAGTTATTTTAATTCAAAGTGATTATAGATTTATAGATATATAGATATAGATGATATAACAACTAGTACATAATAGGTGGTTAGTAAATGCTACTTATGATCATTATTATTACATAATCATATCTGATAAATCTACTACCTATTTTATCAATGAGATAGTGCAGCCCTCAGAGGATAATTTTCTTAAGGTCATCTACTATCAGAGTATGGATAGACCTACAAGTCTGCTTTGGCTGAATTTTCTTAACCAAAGAACCAAGATCACATAACTTAGGGGAAGTATGAATGCAGATTACTGCTATTATTAAGAAATGGACTAAAAATGATGTAAAAGAGCAAATTCAAATGTCAAAGAAATTGATCTACCTAGAAGAGCTCACTCTAAATTTTTATTCCTACTTAAAAATCAGGTCATTACTTTCATATTGCACACAGAGAAAGAAATATTAAATCCTGTGGTATAACATTCATTTTTAAATGATCGATTTTATTCTCTTTACCTCTACCTACATAAATAATATGATAATCTTCACATATTTGAAAGATTCTATTTTGAAAGCTGAATTTGATTTGCTAGTTATGGCTCCACAGGAGAGATTTGAGACCAATGTTTGGGCAGATAATCATGATATTAACAACAACAGTAAATAACATTTATTAAACATGTATTATCCATCAGACACTGTGTTAAGTACTTCATGTGAATTATCTCATTTAATCCTAACAATGATGCCAGTGGCTGGTTTATTCTGTGAGTAAAGAAACAGAGGCTGACAAATGATAGATAATAGAAAATAAGAAGCTATATCTTTTGGAAAAGACAAAGAAACTGAGAGATGGAAGGAGAGAAGGAAGGCAGGGTAAGGGGACAAAAATAGAATTAACATGTATTTGTATTTATACCAACTCCCCAAAAGGAATATAATTATTATGTATTGTAAACACATACCAATAAAAATTAAATATGTGTATAAAGAAAAAAAGATAGACTCAGAGAAGTTAAATTACTTGTTAAATAATTTATGACTGATGAGCAATGGATACTGACAAGGATTGTGAAAGCCCCAAAATGCATACTCTCTACCACAATAGTATATACATAAATGGAAGATAAGTATTGAAACAGTTATCTAAACAGAAACATATCCCCATCACTAGAGGTATAAAACAAAGGGATGGAAAACCATTTTACTGGGCTCCTAATTCAACTCATTCTTTTTAAGTGCCTACTGTACAAAAGTAACATTATCTTACAAGTTAATGATTAAATGAAAAGAATCATTCTTTTTAAAAAGTGTATTTAAATGTAAGATAGAAACTGAACTGAGTAATTTTTTAGTTTTTCTAGCCATGTAATTCTGTGATTCTTTATTTCCCTTACTCCAAATAATGCCAGCATGTAAAACAATGAAAACAAAAGACATGTGTCAATTCAGCTGATTTCTCTTTTTCCCAGTATTTTACGCATTCCCTTAGTCAGTATGCTGATTTTAATTATCTTTAATCCCACTCAGTATTGAGAAGTGAAATTCAGGCATTTCTACAGAATTTTTAAAACTGATGCTGAAACCTTAAGCTGTATTGTGCAGTGAACTGCCTATCATCTAAGTACTCCCTATGTTGTCACTGCCATTTCATCAAGGGTGGAAGATCTTTTATTTTTCTGCGTGAAATCATTTCATTTCATGTCTTTGGGCTCAAATGCTTATCCTTTAGGGTAACAAAAAAATACAGATATCATTTTGTTTCTTCCATTTAACAAACACTGAGAGACATTTCTCCACTAATTACTGAGCAAATTGAAAGTAGTAAGCCAAGTGCCACGCTTCCCCAATTCTTTCATAAAAAGGTCTATTGGATTTTTCAACTATACACTTTGGAAAGATTTTGCAACTAAAATGATTTTGAAAAAATTTATTCATGGTCATTTTCACATTATGTAGGTTCTGGCAAGGATATGTCCACAAAGAAGGCTGATTCCATACTCATCACGTCCAATTTATTCTGAACATTTGATTGGAAAGTGGCAATTGACTGTTACAAAGTTGGGAATGCACATTATTATTCAGTTTGTTTTTTATGGGTCAGGTGTAAATCATACCACAACAATGGAAGAGCAAAGGAACACTTTGTGAGGCGATGCAAAATAGCATAAAGCCTTCAATCAGATTGGTCCCTAGAGGTGTGAATATAGCCTACACTAGAGGTTCACTTTTGGACTTTCTAATTCAGAAACCTTGAACTGAAACTAGACGTCAAAAAAATGGATTTAAAGTCTTCAGACAAACCTGAGGGACCTTCCCAGTGGTGGGTGGCTGATTTGCCTGAGAAAATCCAAAGTCTTTAGCGTGATCACTAGAATCATGCTTAAGCACCACATTCTGACCTCATCTCCCACCTACCTCAAGACAATACTTGCATTATACTAAACTGTCGGTGGTTTCTTGAAAACATTATGGTTTTGCTTTTGTTATCCTCTTCCTTGGAGTAAGCTTTTCCAGTACTTGGAACATTCTATTCTTATTTTAAGACTCAATCCCAGAATTTTCACCCTTTACATACTTCCCTAGTCAACCTGCCCTGAAATTAATCACACCCTGTTGTAAGTCTCCAGCTTACCTTAAAATTAAAAATATCATTGTAATTAACATACGGATCTTTGTGACCCCTGCTAGGCTGTGAGCTTCTAGGAGTTAGGTCCATAGCCTATTCAGATTTTTTATCCAGAGTTCCTTGAACAATTATCTTCCAAAGGTAGACGCAAAATGAACACTTACTGAAAGAAAGTATCAAATAAATGAGTAAATGGAATCATGATTCATCCAACCTTTTAAACCAAAAATGTGATTCTGCCCTGCTATTCAGTCAACATGGCCATAAAATTCTGTGCATTCCAGGTTAGAATATTTGCTTTAAATTTACCTCTGTCCTTCTGCATTGCAAATGCCTAAATTTTCTCCCACAGATTGCTGTTACCTTACTACCCTCTATGGCACAACAGTCTTCAGCAAAGTCATAACGTCTTATCGTGTTCTGTAAGGCCTGTTTTTTTTTTTTTTTTAGTTCTTTTATTGGTACATTTTAGGTATACAATCCGTTTACATTTATCACTGGGTGTTTGTACCTGTACATGATATACCTTGGTTCTTATTTTTTTCCCAATTACCTGTGTGCCCTTCACCCCTTCACCCCTCCACCCTTCCCTATTTACATAGATTTCATTTCCATTTTTTTTTTCTTTTCTCAGAGTTTTTCCTTTCCCTCCTTTCCTTTCCCCTTCGCCTCCCTTCACTCCTATGTCTTTGGACCTTTTTTCCTATTTCAAATTATCA
>NW_004624845.1:7399007-7409723 GCF_000247695.1 Heterocephalus glaber
AAGGAAAAAGAGAATAATAGGAAAATAAAGAAGAACTCTGAATGAGGACCAAAACAAGGACCAAAAGGGAAGATGAACAATGTGGGAGAGCAAGAGAGTGAGTCTAAGAGAGAGAGAGAGAAAGGAAAGAGAAAAGAAAAGAAAAAAAGGAGAGAAAAACAAATATTTGCAAAGAGTAGGAAAAAGTTAAAGATAAGAGGAGCAAAGGAAAAGAAATGAGAAAAAAACAAACTAATAATACTAATTTGGGGAATAAAAAATAACAATGAAGATGAAGGGCCTCTTTCAGGGTATGTCTCTGCTGTCACAATGGACAACATGGGTAGCAGTGTGCAGATATAAGTCAATGAGTCTCAGCAAGCCAGTTGCAGACCCATGAGATTCAGGCAGATTTCTGGCTGCAAGTCCCAAGTTGAGCTCCCTGTCCTCCTGTAGGATTGAACTCTGCAGAGTTGTATTGCAGGTTCCAGCTGCCCTTCCCCTGAAGATAGTCCCGGTCCTGATGGGAGGTGAAGATGACTCCAACTTACCCAGTACAGTGGTCTGGTGGTTCAGTGTCCTCTGTGTCTTTGTAGTGTGGAACCAGGTGGCTGTACAGAGAGGAGGCCAGAGGAACTGGCGGGGCGGAAGGGGGGGGGTCCAGTGGATTGCTGCCGGGGCGTGGGCTGATTCGGTGTGTTCTGCGCGACTCGCGACCTTGGTAAGACATCCACGTAAGGCCTTTTCTTCTCTCTGTCTACCTGCCTCTAGGCCCCAAGTCCCAAGTTTCCACAAGCACAGGCTATCACTCACTGTCGCTCACCCACAAGCAGCTGTTCAGACCTCTAAGCTGACCCATTAGATCTCTCTCTGACCTCTGTTTTGTGTATCTTTCTTTTTCTTTCCTTCTTAAAAACCCCCTCCAGTAGATAATCCAAATAATACTAGCAGATAAGCCAATGCTAGTAGATAATCCTTGTCATAATGGAGCTAATGAAATGCCAAAAACATATAAATATGTAATAAATATTAGGCATAAGTGTTATAACAAAACAGAGAAAAGAATAAGACTTTAAGGCTATCAAGGAAGACATCTCTGTGGAGATACGATATGCCCAGAAAGCTAAATGAAATAAAGGAGTAGCTGAGGCACAGGGAATAGGAAATATAGTAAGCATGAGATAAAAAAAAAAAAAGCTGTGGCATATTCAAGAAATAGGAAAAGCTGTCAACCCAACTGGAACTTACTGAATCCATTATCTCCAAGTCTATGCCTCTGGAACAGTGAATATTTGCTTTTATTTGTATTGTTATTAGAATTCAAGTTCTTTCCCTATTTTTCAAAAGGGCACAATTTCATCCAAAATAATTTAGAGTTCTGAGACCACTTTGGGGAAGTTTGGATATAACAAAATTCCCCATATTGGAGGTATCTTATAATAACGAGTAAAAAAGAAATCTTAGTAATCAATGATTTTTTTCTATTGGAATAAAGACATCACTAAACAAAATTTTCAGTGTAGCTTCTTTCTTATCATATATATGATATATGCCCATGTGTGTTATAAAATTCCAAAATAGCTTCCATAAAGATCTCTTTTCCCAAAGCTAATATGTGAAAATACTAGAAATGTTTCACTTTTTTCCTTAATTAAAAAAAAATTTATTAACCCATGATAATTGTACAAATTTGTAGGGTACAAGGCAATATTTCAATACTTGTGTACAATATGTACTGATCATATGAAGGTAGTTACTATTTCTATCTCCTTATCATTACTTTGTATTTGAAGTTTTTGAGCTCCTCTCTTCCAGTTATTCATAAAATATATAACAGATTATTGTTAACTCTTATCATCTCACTGTGCTGTAGAATACAAGGACTAGAACTTATTATTTCTATCTCTGTTTTGGTAGTGATTAGAATCACATAACCTTGATTCTAGCATCACACACTCTAGATCCAGCCACCTCTGAAAAGCCTCACCTATGACCATATGAGATTTTGAGGGGACATCTAGATGCAAACCATAACACACATCTATCTTTACTTTCTTGAGGAGTCTTCACACTGTTCTCCATAGTGACTGTAAAATTTAACATTCCCACCAACCATGCATAAAAGTTCCCTTTTCTCCCCATCCCCACCAGCAATTGTTATTTTTGTCTTTTTAATAATAACCATTCTAACTGGAGTGAGATATCTCAGTGTGATTTCGACTTGCATTTTTCTGACAGCAAATTAAATTTAATATTTTTTTTCATTAATGTGTAGGCCAGCTGAATTTCTTCTTTCGAGAAGTGTCTATTCTTATCCTTTTCTCATTTTAATTGGATTATTTGTGAGTTTTTTTGTTACTAGGTTGTTTAAAGTCCTTACATACTCTGCATATGAATCCTTTGTGAGATGTAGTTTTCATATATTTTCTCACATTCTATATATTTTTTTCTTCACTCTGTTGATTATTTTCCTTGTGCAGAGAAGTTACTTAGTTTGACATATCTCATTCGTCTATTTTTGCTTTTGTTTCTTGTGCTTTGGGGGTCTTATCCAGAAAACCACCATCTATACCAGTGGCAGTAAACCTATAACATGTGTGCCACACTGAGCTGTTTGCATCATTAAAAGCTCTAAAAGATTTGTCGTCACTGTTATACCATTATCTTCAAATGCTTCCTGTGTTACTTTTCTCTCATTGCTGAGACAAAATACCTGACCCCCAAAGTTAAAGGGGAAAATGTTTCTTTGGCTTACAGTCTGTAGAGGTTTCAGTCCATAATTGGTTGGCTCCAAGATAGGGATGGCAAACAGGTATTTCAGACAAGAAACATGGTGTGCACAAGGTAGCAAAGGCAACAAGAGACCTTAACAGTGTCTTTCTGCTCCTTTTATCTTATTCAGACTACTGGTATTGGGGCAGTGCCAAACCAATCGCTCACGTGTAGTGGTTTAGTAATCACATGCCCTTAATCTTAGCATCACACACTCTAGATTCACCCACCTCAGTAATAGCCCCACCTATGACTGCCTGAGGCTTTGGGGGGACATTTAGACACAAGCCATAATACTTCCCCAATTTTTTCATTTAATAGTTTCACAGTTTCACATTTTACCATCAAAATCTTGTTTCTCTAGTCATTGCCTTTTTCTGATAGTATATTTTCCTCTTTCTGATAGCTCTCCTAATATTTCTTTTAATCATCTGCGATGAGATCTTCTTTCCTCTTCTCCAAAATCTCCTAGCCTTAAACTTTCTGTCACTCTCTGGTTTCATCTTTTAAAAGTAATATCACCAGAACAGGAATATACACCTGGAAGGCAGATTTTAAGCTCTACCACCTGTTATATTTATAGTCAATCATCACATTTCCCCACACTGTAAGAGAAAAAGCAGAAATTTACTGGAGAATTTCAAGAATATTGAAAAAGTGCTATGTCAGTCTCCTTGACCTATAATAACCAATATTTGTATTAGCTGAAGTCTGGCAAACACACACACATGCACACACACACTTTATTTGAGGTTGTTCCTGATGTCAATCAAAAGGAACAGGTATAAAAAAGCACAAAGTGTGGGTCAGCACTTACTAAGGATTACACATGTTATGTTTCCAACAAAGAGTGACTAGATATTAAGCCAGGAAAGTAAAAATTAAAGGTAAATCCAAAAGATTTTAGAAATCATCTTTTCAGTTACTTCAGTAAACCCTCAAGGATAGGTCCATAGCATGAAGCTTCTGATGTACCAGGCTCATATTTGTAAATGACCTTAGCTAGAAATATAGGGCTTTGTATACAAACAAATATTGGGATGGTAAATAATTATCTTGGCAGACCTTTAGCAGTTGCCCAAATCTATCTGAGAGAGTCTTACAGTGAAACAAAAGAAGGTACAAAAACAAATAAATGACTTTGTGAAATTAAACAATTGAATACCTCTGTATGATCTTGTATTTCCCCAAGCAAAGAGGCCATATCCAGATAAAAATGATGGACTTTGGGGATTGTCCATATTTAGAAGCTTTAAAAAAATGATTTTTTTCTAAATACAAGATGGATCTCTATCAAAATGATTAAGTAGTCAAGGAAACTGTAGATGTATTAATGCTAACAAAGAAAATAATAGCTCTAAAGGAATAAATTCTATTAAAAATAGGTGGTCTAGGGCCAGAGGTTTAGCTCAGTGGTTCTGCCACCTGCCTCGCAAGCACAAGGCCTTGAGTTCAATCCCCAGTTCCAAAAAACCCCCACAAAAATAGATGGTCTAGGATGAATACAGAGAATCCGATTCATTATTGTGTCAAGCACATAATCCTTTAAAAAATACTTTTCCCTGAGATGTCCTCCAAACACCTGGATCTTGGAAATGTTCTACTAGCCAATTTTAGAAGACCAAAATATATGGATATGTTATATGAAGATAATTTCTAGCAATTCCAGGAAACTCCTGGTAGCATCAGATGATATCAAGTGAAAGTCTGCTAAGATCCTACATGAAATCAATGACAGAGCAAGAAAAAATTGGCTGCTAATATAAAACAGCATATCTCAAGGCCCTAGAAAAAAATCCAAATCCAAAGATAATATAAAGAAGAAAATTATAAATATTAGAAGAGAAGTTAATGAAATTGAGACTGAGAAAACAATGCAAAGAATCAAAAATTCAAAGAGCTGGTTCTTTGAATGAATAAACAAAATAGACAACAACCTTGCCAATCTTACCAAAAGAAGGAGAGGAAAGACCCAAATTGGAAATAAAAATGGTGATTAGAATAGCAAAAGCAATTCTAGGCAACAAAGACATGACAGGAGGTATCACAATCCCCAATATGAAACTATACTACAAAGCCACTGTGATAAAAACAGCATGGTACTGACAAACAGACCCGAGGATCAGTGGAATAGATTAGAAGATGCAGAAACAACTCCAGACGTACTCAGCCACCTCATCTTTGACAAAGGAGCCAACCACCCTCACTGGAGGAAAGATGGGCTCTTTAGTACGTGGTATTGGTCATTGAGGCCATACTCTTAAGTGAAATAAATAGGACATACATGCACACATACCAAATAGTTTTCTGGTGTAAGAAACTAAAATTGTAAATAAGAATTGATATGTATAATACATAATGTGAAATGGGAAGAAAAAGTCTAAAAAGAGGAAGTTGGAGGAATGGGGAAAGGAAAGAAGGGAAAGGAAAAAAAGAGAAAATGAAAAATTGGAAACAAAGTCTTTCTAAATAGGGAAGGGTGGAGGGGTTGAATGGAGGGCAGGGGAATGGGGAAAAATAAGAACCAAGATATATGATGTAAAGGTACCAATTTCCAATGATGAATGTCATCATATTGTATACCTAAAATGTACCAATAAACTTAATGAAAGAATAAAAAAAAGAATGAAACAAAAAACAAACTAAAGCAAACACTACCAAGATCAGAAAGATTATTAATGACTACTTTGCAAACCTGTGTTCCAATAAATTGGGTAATTCAGAAGAAATGGATAGATTCCTAGATACATATGTATTGCCAAAGCTAAGCCAAAAAGACATTAAAAATCCTGAATAACCCATTACCAGGCAGTGAGACTGAAGAAGTAATTTTTTTTTAAACTTCCAAATTAGAAAAGCCCAGGTTCAGTTGGATTCACTCCCGAATTCTAGAAGAACTTTAGGGAAGATCTAATACCAATACTCTACAAACTCTTTTATAAAATCAAAAGGGAAAGAATACTCCCAAGTAATACCTAGAAACCAGCACTACTCTGATTCCAAAAAACAGAAAAAGGTCCAACCAAAACAGAACTACAGACCAATCTCTTTAACAAATGTTGACAAAAAAAATTCTCAACAAAATACGGGCAAACAAGATGTGACAAATCATCAAAAAGATCATATATCATGACTACATAGGATTCATTCCAAGGATGCAGGGCTGGTTTAACATATGCAAACCGATAAATGTAATACATCACATAAACAGAAGCAAAGACAAAAATCACTTGATCATCTCAATTGACACAGAAAAAGCATTTGACAAAATCCAACATCCATTCATGGTAAAAACCCAGACAAAAAATGGCATATAATAGGGCGTTATTTCAATCTGATAAAAGTTATTTATGATAAACCTACTGTCAACATCATATTAAAAGGGAGAAGCTGAAAAATTTCCCTCTAATGCCAAGAACAAGACAAGGATGCTTACTATCACCATTCCTGTTCAATGTACTGTACTTCTCAAAACATTAATCACAGCAGTCAGGCAGGAGAAATAAATAAAAGGGATATGCATAGGAAAAGAAAAAGTCAAATTATAATTTTTTGCAAATAACATGACCCTCTACACAGAAGACCAAAAAAAAAAAAAAATCCACCAAAAGACTCCTAGAATTAATAACCAAATTCAGCAATGTGGAAAAAAACAAAGTCAACAACAATAATAAATTCACCAAGAAAAAAATTAGGGGAACAATATCTTTATAAGAGAGTCACAAAAATTAAATACCCAGGAATTAACCTAACCAAATAAGTTGAAGACCTCTACAGTGAAAACTACAGTACTCTAAAGGAGGAGATCAAAAAGGGCATCAAAAAATGGAAGGATACCTCTTGTTCCTGGATAGGCAGGTAGGCAGAATCGATATAGTCAAAATGGCCATTTTTCCTTTGAAATTCACAAATCTCCTGACTAAGCCACAAGCCAACCATGCATCTAGGAACATAATTTGCAGTCTCAGATTCTGTTCTGATATGAGTAAGTACATTCAAACTCCTCAAAAATTCTTTTGGAGACAAAAGAGACCTAGAATATTAAAATCAATGTTGGGTAGCAAGAGCAGGGCACAGGCATTACAATTCCAGATCTCAAATCACATTACACTGATAAAAGTAGCATGATTTGGGGGAAAGAAACAGACTTGTGGATCAATGAAATGAATAGAGGATGGAGAAACACCTCCAAGCATATTCAGCTACCTGATCATTGACGAAGAGGCCAAAAACTTAACACAGGAGGAAAGATAGTCACTTACCTTATGCTAAGAATTCTTAATGGTCCTGTGGAAGTAGATTTTCTGTACAAGATTATTAACCAAAGATATTTAGATCAATCTAAAAATAGCATAGTATTAGAGACCTACCAATCAAGATCTTTGTAACTAGGCCAACCAGATACACAGAGGCATACGGTAATCTACCCTTTGTCTAGAAATCTTACTTTAACTCTTGCTAATTTCTTGCCATTTTATTGATTTTTAGTCATAGATTACTGATGGACAATATTCTGCATATTCAAGATATTTTTCTTAGCTATACCCATGTGCAATTTTGTTCTACATAGAATTATCCAACTCATAAAACTCATGTAAACTTCAGCTATATTCCTAAACCACATTGACTTGGATTTCCCATATACCGCCCAATAATTCAGATAAAAATCCAATCTCTATTCATATAAATATTCAGGAGGACTTCTATTGGATCCTTCTGGAATCTAAAATAAGACCACAATATTAGATATACCACACAGTTAAAGAAGTTGGAATGAACTTTATAAAAACAAAATACTTCTATAAAAGTAATAATGAAGTCAATAGAAATAAAAAAATGACTAGTGTTATGGTTTAGATTTAAAATATGCCCCAAAGTCTCATGTATTCTGATGTGGATATTCTTGAAAATAATTGGATCATGTGGACTGCTGTATGCATGACTAGAGTAAATCAATGATGAGTTCATAGGTAAATGTGCTACTACAAGGGAGAGCCTGGTTGGCAGAGGTAGGTTACTGGAGTGTAACCTGAAAGGCTGTGTTATTCTCTTTATTTAAAATTAATTTTATCGGTACATTTTAGGTATGCAAATATAATGACATTCATCATTGGAAATTTGCACCTTCACATCATCTCTCTTGGTTTTTATTTTTTCCCCATTCTCCTGCCCTCCATTCAAGCCCTCCACTCCTCCCTATTTACAAACACTTTGTTTCCATTTTTTCATTTTCTCATATTAATTCCATTCCCTTCTTTACTTACCCTACCCCTCCCACTTCCCTTTCCCCTTTGGCCCTTTTCTTACTATTTCACATTATCTATTATACCTTTTAGTCCTAATTTACACTTTCAGTTACTCACACTACAGAAACTATTCAGTATTTACACAAGCGTGCCCTATATATTTCACTTAAGAGTATCGCCTCAATGTGCATCCATTTAGCTATAAATGTCTCCAGTTTCGCATTTTTTATGGCTGAGTAGTACTTCACATTATAAAAAAACCTTTTCTTTATCAAGTCTCCAGTTGATGGGCGATTGGGATGCTTCCAAGTTTTAGCTATTACAAATTGGACTCATGAAAATGGGTGCACATATATCCCTGTGGTGTGATTCTTTTAATTCTTTGGGGAAGATACCCAGCAGGGGAATATGTGGGTCAAATGGGACTTCCAGTCCCAGTTCTTTGAGATATCTCCATACTGATTTCCACAGTGGTTGCACAAGTCGGCACTCCCACCAGCAGTGGAACAGGGTTCCTCTTTCCCCACAGCTCCACCAGCATTTGTTATTGGTTGATTTCATGATAGCAGCCATTCTTTCTGGGGTGAGGTGGAATCTTAGCACTGTTTTCATTAACATCTCTCAAATGACCAGTGATATTGAACATATTTTCACATGATTATTTGGTATTTCTATTTCTTTGTCCAAGATTTAAATGTGTGTTCATTTCAGATGCCCATTTTTGGGCTGGGTCTTTAAATTTGGGAGATCTGATTTTTTAAACTTCTTTATAGATTCTAGATAGTAGACCTTTGTCTGAGGAGCAGTAGGTGAAAACTTTGCCAACATTGTGGGTTGTCTCTTCATACTGGTGGTGGTTTCTCTTGCTGTGCAGAAGCTTTTTAAAAAGAAGAGATCCCACTTGTTGATCATTTGTGCCAGTTCACAGGCAACTGAGGTTTTGTTCATAAAATCTTTTCCCGCACCAATGTCTTCAAGAATTCTACCTAACCTCCTTTCCAGTTGGTTCAGTGTTTCCATTTTAATATTTAGATCTTTAGTCCATTTCAATAATAGTTTAGTGCATGCTGAGAAACACAGGTCTAGTTTTCATCTTTAGCAAGTTGAAACTCAATTTTCCAGCACCATCTATTAAAGAGGCTATCTTTCCTCCAGTGATGGTGTTTGGCTCCTTTGTCAAAGATGAGATGGCTGAATGTGTCTGGAGTTATTTCTGCATCTTCTAATCTACTCCATTGGTCCACAGGTCTGTTTCTTTGTCAGGACCATGCTGTTTTTATCACAGTAGCTTTGTAGTATGTTTTCAAGTTGGGGGTTGTGATACACCCTGCCATATCACTGTTGCCTGGAATTGCTTTTGGCATTCTAGATTTCTTCTTGTTCCAAATGAAATTTTAGAATGTTTTCTCAATGTCTGTGAAGTATGCTGCTGGAATTTTAACTGGGACTGCATTGTATCTATATAGCAGTTTTGGAAGTATGGCCGTTTTCACTATGTTGATTCTTCCTACCCAGGAGCAGGGGATGTCTTTCCATTTTCTGATAGCGTCTTCAATCTCTCTTTTCAGAGTGCTCTAGTTTTCAGAAGGGAGGTCTTTGATTTATTTTGTTAGTTTGATTCATTAGTATTTCGGTTTTTTGGAAGGTATTGCAAAAGGAATTGTTTGCCCTATTTCTCTCTCAGTGAGTCTGTCAGTTATGCAGAGGAAAGCTATTGACTTTTGTGTATTGACCTTGTATCCAGCTACTTTACTGAATTTGGTTATTAAGTCTAGAAGACTTTTGGTGGTGTTCTTGGGGTCTTCTGTATAGAGTATCATGTCATCCACAAATAATGACAATTTGACTTATTCATGTCCTATCTTTATTTCATTTATTTCTTTTTCTTGTCAAATAGCTGTGTCTAATGTTTCCAAGACTATATTGAACAGGAGTGGTGATAGAGGACGTGTTTGTCTTGTTCCTGATTTTAGTGTGAAGGATTTAAATTTTTGACCATTAGTATGATATTGGCTATTGGTTTTTCATAGATGGCTTTTATCAGATTGAGGTAGAGACTGTCTATTCCAATTTTTTTTTGGTTTTTATCATAAATGCATGTTGGATTTTTGTCAAAGGCTTTTTCTGCATCTATTGAGATGATTAGATGGTTCTTTTCCCCCTGGCTCTATTGATATAGTGTATTACATTGATTGATTTGCATATGTTGAACCATCCCTGCATCCCTGGAATGAATCCCCCTTGGTCAGGGTGTATGATCTGCTTGATCATCTTCTGCATTCTATTTGCCAGTATCTTAGTAAGGATTTTTGCATCTATGTTCATGAGTGAGATTGGCCTGTAGTTCTCCTTTTCGATTGGGTCTTTCTCTGCTTTGGGGATCAAGGTGATGCTTGCTTCCAGGAATGATTTCGGGAGTATTGCTTCCCTTTCAATTTCATTGAAGAGTTTAACCAATAGTGGCAGTAGTTCCTCTCTAAATGTCTTGTAGAATTCAGCAGTGACACCATCAGAACCCGGGCTCTTCTTAGTTGGTAAGTTTTTAATTACATTTTCAATTTCATTGATAAATATTGGGTTATTTAGAATGTCTAGGTCTTCTTCATTCAACTTTGGTAATTCATACATGTCTAGGAATCTCTCCATTTCTTCTGTGTTTTCCATCTTATTGGCATATAGATTCTCAAAGTAGGTATTGGTGATCCTTTGGATTTCTGCT
>NW_004624845.1:7437537-7449363 GCF_000247695.1 Heterocephalus glaber
CCTAGATCTTAATATTGTAATTTTAAAAATGTATAACTGATATTGTGTAACAGGAAGAAAAGGTCTAAAAGAGCAGGGGAATTGTGAGGGGTACAAGAAGGGAAAAAAGGGAAAGGAAAAAATATGAGAAGAGGAAAAACATGGAAACAAGGTCTTTGCAAATAGGGAAGGGTGGAAGGGGTGAAGGGACGTCAGGGGAATGGGGTAAAAGTAAGAACCAAGATACCTCATGTAGAGGTACAAGATCCCAATGATGAATGTAACTGTATTTTATACCTAAAATGTACCAATAAAATTAATGGGGGGGTGGGGGTGGGGAGAAAAGGTTGCAGAGTGCCATGGTCTCAGGAAACAATAGTAATTGAATATTTGAGAAGACCAGAAATGAACTTACTCCATACATAAGGAGATCATGTAGAAAGTGGCTGATTCTGAAGGTAGCTCTCCCCACACAAAATCCTTTGGACATTCATATACTAATTTGTGTAGAGGACAAACCAACTGATTTTGAGGGAAATCAAAGGCCATTCCAAGGACTTGGGTTTGAATATCAATTTTCCGACTATATGATGACTGGCAATCACCTGACCTTTTGAATCATTAACTTTTCTATGTTAAATGAGGAAAATAATATTTATTCCTCTAAGATATTGATAAGATTAATAACAATGCATGGAAATTGCCTGGCATGAAGTGGTAGCTTTTTTTTTTCCAATTAGTTCTTTTTTTATTGTTATCACCAAAGTTTTTACTTTGTCTTCTCCTGGAAGAACTGATCTCTAGCCTCTCTGTGTCCCATAGTACTTATACACATCTCTCCTGGGATGCTCTTCAGGTGGCATTATAGCTGCCACTGCCATCCAGACCATAATTTTCTTGAAGACAGTCATAAATTTATATTAGCTTCTACATAACTAGTACCTATCATTTGCTTAAGGAATGCATCCACTCTCCTATCTATCCCTGTACTTTGTTTTTTTATCATAGAACTTACCCTGTTTAAATTTATACTGTTTATATCTCCAAACTATTTATTTGTTTATTATTTATTACTTCACTAACAGTGTAAGGACCAAGCTGGTAGGGATATTTGTCTCATTTGTTCAGTGTTGCAAACAAAATCTAGAATGATGCTTACAATATAGTAGGTCCTCAATATTTGTTGAGTGAATGGATTAATTTTTATTTATTATTGATTTCAATACTGTGTGGCAGGTATTATTCAAGTTTAAGTGACTTGTCCACTTTCTTTCAGCTAATAAGAGGTAGAATAGAGATTTTGAAATCTATTCTGACTCTAAAGTTTAGGCTAATTTCGATATGCTTACTCCTTTATCAGTAATTATCATAAAGTATAAAGCAGAAGATATCCATAGGCATAATGTTAGGGGAGCCTTGAAAAGGCATATGGTAACTTCCATTTTCTTCTAACCTTCTGACAGCAATGTGGTATATAAAGAAAGGCACAGGCTGTTTGGGTAGACACATTTGTGCATGGATTCTGGTTCAGCTCCGCAGTAGCTGAGTCACCTTGGAGAAGTTCCCTAACTTTTCTTCTCCTCACATTTCTTACTTTTAAATGGTTATAATACTTTCATTTGGGGGTTGTTGGCAGGATTATATGAAATAATATTTGGAACACACTGCCCTGTTGGACAAGATTTATAAATGACTTCTCATCTCTTAATGGCACTTCTATCAGAATCTTTCAACTCAGTACTTAGTTATTTATCAGAAGTTTCTTTTGTGTTGTAGTTTCTCCACAAGATTCTAAGCTTCTTAAAAATAGAAGTGATGTCTTCAACTCATCATGTTTTTCAAACACCATTTATGATTCCAGCCTCTATACATTCTTTGATGAGAAACTTCTTTAATTTTCCCCCCTGAATCTCAGTAAAATCTCAGCAGTGCAGGTGAATAAGTGCTGACAAATTACTTGTAAAATTTTAGGGCGAATCATCTTCTGGGTTGAAGGTCAATTGTGTTAAGGCTAAATATCAACTAATTGAATGAAGTCAACATGTCTAAATGTCTCAACTTCTGAAATAAGATGGCACTATTTTCCAGATATTTTTACTTGCTATGTTGGATTTCTTTTCTATTCTTTATGTTTGCCCTCAAACAAATGCCATTACTAAAATTGTAGTTACTGGAAAATAAGAGCTAGGAGTTCATTCTTTTAACTAATGTTATATATTTAGAAACTAAAATGGATTTGTCAGGTACTTTAAGGAACAGTTTTCTAGATTGCGTTTTTACTAATCTAAATTTCATAACATAAAAAAAATCTATTTAGACAAGAGGCTCAGCAGCCTCTGGGAAAAGTCTTGAAAATGAATTTGAGTAAAGCAGAATATTATATAAATAAGTCTCTTAATGTGTGAATTCTAAGGAAATGGTGGTGAAATGGGAAATATACATTCATTATTAACAACTGTGGTTAGAAAGGCACTTTGATTTACAATGGAGGAGGATTGCAATTTCACTTTCCACTGGGTAGGCAGAAAATGGGCTCTGCTTCATTACATTGTGAGATTAGTGTTTGTGCTAAATCCCCATCCAAGTGAACTAAGTGAGTCATTGAAGGCTGACTTATTGGGTTTCTTTCCAAGAAACTTTCAGCTCATCTGGAGTCTACTGCTCTTCCTTTCTGCTTCTTGCCCTCTTGTTTATTTCTTCTCCTTAGAGATTTACTTGTGAGCATGTACAATGGGCATTTAAAATTTCCTCCCACTACCAAGCTAAGCTCACATGTTCACAGGCAAAAGAGGGTTCATTTGTCTCTCTCAAGCCAACTTCCATGACTAGCAAACCTAAGCTTTATAAAGACAGGACATAGTAAGTATGGGAGCAACTTGGATGGTGCTGCAAATTCCCACTCATATATACTCACTTGTTGAATCAATCAGTACATGGTGTATAATAAATTACTCCTGAAATTAGCTTAAAATATTTATTAACTCATGATTTTGTGGCTCAGCAGCTTGGGCTCAGATTGGTTGGAGGGGGCTAGGGTTTACTGATGGTGGGTGGATGCCTTCTTGTGTTTGTGGTCCACAGGGTTGCCTGGGGTTTGGGTGTTCCAAGATGGCTTAGCAGGACAGATTGTTTTAGCTCTATGTCATTTCTTATCAACAGACAACTCTAGATTTATGGATGGCAGGTGTGACAAGGATCCAAGATAAGAGGTGGAAGTGTACAAACTTCTTCTGGTCTAGGCTCAGAACTTACATAATATCGTGTTCATGATTTAAAACAAATTACTAGCTTGGGCAGGTGTAAAAGTGCAGAAATACTTGTGTATTCTAACACTTGATGAGAGAAGCTGCAAATAATTGCAGTAATTTTTGTAAATTCGCATAGATGCTCCTAGTGATTTTATTTGATTTTAAGGATTTGCTTCTATTCATTTGAAGTTCATGAGATCATTTTATGCTTAAGGGAACTCTCCTATGCAGTAATTGAATTAAGCCTCTTGTTCATACCTGAGTCATTCCTGGGTCTAATCTCAGAACTGAGATGCCTTTGCAAAACCCTCTTTCACATTCTGCATAGAGAACAAAATTGGTCCTCAGAAATAGTCACTATGAACCTGGGGATGTAAATTGAGCTAGAATAATATTACTGGATTCTGAAGCACTATCTCCTATATTACCTCCTCCATCTTCACAACAATTCTGTCATCTGGTCAGGAAAGATGTTACTTTTCTCTCTTTCCTCATAAAAATGCTGAGCCACAGAGAGCTAAATGATGTCTGTGGGTTTCCACAGCTGTATAAATGGTAGGGCTGGGATCTGTACCCAGGTTATGTGACTGTAAATTCATATCTGAACTCACTGTGTACGTTGTCTCTAGCTGACTGGCTTGCTTTGAGCTAATATTAAACTTGATTATCTTTTCTTACAGGGCATAAATAATACAATGTAGTATTTCTTAAACTAGAACTCTGGCCCACAGGTGAGGAAGGATGGTGGTGGCCTAGCACGAGAGTCCTGAAGAAGGAACTTAGCAAGCTGTAGGGAAATTCAAGGGCTAGTTCAGCTCTCAGTGTTACCTTCATTCTTTGTTGACTTTAATTTGCCATCTGAAATTATGACACTTTCAAAGTAGATATTGGGAGTGATAGAAATTTCTCCATAATTTTCTAGTTCTAGTTCAGACTGTACAAGAACTATATGAAAATATGTTTTTTCTCTTTTTTCTTTATGTGGTTTTCTGTTTTAAAATTGAATTTAATCAATATATTCACCGAGTATACCTATTACATTAAGCCTTGTGTTCGACACAAAGTACTTAGTATAAAGATAACAAAATGACTAAAATAAATCTTTATCCTCAACTTCTTGTGCTCAAGAAAAGGTGATGTAAACAGTTGTACTATAAGATAGACCATAATACAAACGGAAATGGGGGGGCAACAAAGAGCTGGATGAATTAGTTAACTTTAACAGGTGAGGTATGATGCGAGGAAGAAGGTCAAAAGAGAAAGTGAAAAAAAAAGATTAAAAATTAGAAAAACTATTTATTTCTTAGTAAGATAAGTGAGTCTTAATTTTGGAGTCTCAAATATCTTGGCTTTGTTATTTATACATTAAGAACTGCCAAATTTATATCTTCTGGATGGACTTCTTTGCCTTCTACTCAATAATGGCTTATTCATCCCAAACACAGACAAATTCAAAGTCACTATGTCCAAACTTTAAGTTATCTTCCTTCCTATACTTTTTAAGCAGTGTTCCTTATCTTAGTTGATGACAACGTCTTACTTTGAGTAGCTCATACCAAAAACTTAGATCTCATCTTTGGTTTGGCTTTTTTTCTTTACATTTCAAATATTATTGGTTCTAACTTCAAAATAAATATGGACTTCAGTGAGTACTTACCAGCTTCATTCTCTACCAGTAACCTTGTAACTGGATTGCTGTGTTTGTCTTCTCCTTAGCCTCTCTGCTTCTACCCTTGTGTCTTCCTCCCATAGTATATTCTCAACACAGTATCCAGATCAATTGTCTTACGTTTATTCTTCTACTCAAATCATAGGATACATTTTCCTTTTATCTGGAGTAAAAACTACAATTCTTACAAGGTCCAATGATATTCTTTATGATATGGCCTTATATTATCCTTCCGACTTTATTTTTTGCTACTGGCCTTTTGGTGTGTTCAAACACACTGGTCTGATTATTCCTTCTCAAACCGATGAAGCATGCCACTGACTGAGAGTCACTAAACTGACTATTCCATCTCTCTGAAATGATCCCATGGGCTTCTGCATGGATAATCCTGTCACCTCTTTTACCTCTCTTTCACAGTGAGGCCTACTTTGACAACCCCCTTTCATATCAAGACTTGTCTCCTTCTGTAAACATTGTACTTTCTTTCCTTCTCATTCTAGTCTGTTTTTCTCATTATTTAGTATATTTTGCCATGCCATCTAATTTTGCTTTTTAAAATATAAGGCTCTTATCTTTCTGTGTATATGTGTTCTGTGCAAGCTAGGCCTCTAAAACAGTGGGTGGTATCGAATAGCCAGTCAAAAACCATTTGTTGAACAAATAAATAAATTCTGACAAAATTTTTGTCCATTTATTATCCTGTCTAAATTCACTACTCTGCTTGTTCCAAGTTTAATACATATCATGTTACAATTGGCAACTCAATTTATTTTTGTAGACCAGTTTAGGATAGAATAACATGACTGTTTATAAGCAATAGAAGTATAATCTATAAAATGGAAACAGCCATTTCAAAGAAAAGAACATAGTTACACAAATATTAATATATATTTTCCAGAATTTTGCACTGAGAAAAAAAGAAATGTCTCAGGAAAATAATCAACTATGGTGCACACTAAGAACATGAATTATCATTCAGCCTTATTTGAATAGGCTTTGTGGTTGCATAGTTTTGAGATGGAAAGCTTTGCCTTTTGCTTTTCAAATCATTCTTTGCAAAGTCTTAACCTGACCTGCCATGTCCACTTACTTTAATGAAACATGAAGCTGCTTAAAATGAAATTTCTCATCTCCACATTCTGTTCCTCTGATTAATTTAGTGTTGGCATTTAAGCATGATTACATTCCCTTGGGAATCAGTGGTGTTTTAGGCAATTTCATCTGTTTAATTTACATTTTGGTGAAAGACTTAGGAAGGCAACTGCTTTTTAAATCAAGATCCCCAAATGTCCATGCATCCTGATTATAGCTGATCTTTCTATTTTCATTATGCTTTCATGAGCTGAACTTATTAAAATATGAAAATAAAGAAAAGCAAATCCACCATGTCAAATAAAATGCACCACTGCTCTGCACTCTCCACATAGAGATGCTTTTCCATCACGCCTCCATGCTTTTTAAATTAAATGTCAAGTTTTGCACAGCTACCTCCAGAGACTTGATCACAGGCTGAAAAGTTTTGCTTTGCCTTGCTCTGTGCTGTGTTTGACTTAGTGCTTATTTCTAATGAAACTGTTATGTGATCAGAACAGCTAATATTGAGTCTCAACATTGCACAGGTGAAAGTAGTCAGTAACCAATATCCCATTGTGCTTTTTCCCCCATCATCATTTATAATGAAGACAATGAATATTTAAATCCTCATTATTAGGAGATCTATTTCAAAGATTTTCTATCCATTCTACCTGGTGGTATAAACTGCAGAAGACAGAGGACCAGAATAACTGTTTCTAGAACTGAAAGAATTTTAGAGACTATTGTTAGTTTTACTATTTCTCATTCCCCCAAGAGGAGGGTGTTGGTCATCAAACTCTAGAGAACAAAGAAGGAGAAGAGTGTACAAGCAGCAGGGCTCTGATTACTGTACCACTTCCCGCTTTTCATTAATTTAATAAATGCAACAATCTTTTATTGAATGTTTTGACCTATCCCAATGGTAGAAACTGAGATATCAAAAGGAAAAACACACAGTTCTTGCCTTTTAGAAGTTGTGTTTAAAATATTCTCTGTATAGAAACCCACTTTTTAATTATTTTTTTAACATTTTCACCATCTTTAATACCTTTCCGATTATTTACATCGTGCTCAGTGGGGTTCTTTTTATACATGGTGAAATGCTCACTTTTTCCTTAACGTCCAAAGTTAAAATGGGTACTTTATTTGTGCAGTACCACACTTCTTTTGTGTGTAATACTATAAATAAAATAATATCATTTATTTATTGATTGATTGATTGATACTGTGGATCGAACTCGGGTCTTTGAACTTGCAGGGCAGGCTGCAGAACCACTGAGCTAACTCCCCGACCCTATTTTTTATTTGTTATAAGTCTAACTTATTGTCTTCTTCTATCTTTTCTGTGCAGGGTCAGATACACTTCAGACACATTCACTGACAGTGATATAAAATACATCAAAAAATTTCCAGTCACAGATTTGGAAAGAATCTGTTTCCATATTGTCACAACTATAATGTTCTAATATTTAGATTTAAGCACTACAAAATCCCCAATCATGTGACTATTAACTGTCTCCACAGTTATTTGTTTTGTGTTTGGTCTCCTTCTATAGACTTCTGCCTTTGGTTTCCAGGGAAAATTGTGATGTTGAAGTTGGACTGGGTTTGAGTCTTAACTTTACCCCTTCCTAGCTGGGCTATCAGGATCAATATAGATGGGCGTGCAAGTCTAGGAACTGACAAGCATTACCCAGTTGTCACAAGACATTTGATTTCATAGTGCCAAATTTTGGTTGTCTAGACTTGAATTTTATTTAGCTTTGTTCTTATTATCAATGAGGTTTATTTATGGTCAACACCCTTAATAATGGATTTTTTATTATTTTTATAGTCTTCAACTCTAATGAGAACAGTAAAGATATGTGCTAGTCAAAACAGCAGTTGAGTAGTATTTCTACCCATCTAACTTGGTGATAGCTATGCTATGTGTAAACAGCATCTCCTAGAGTTGTACAGTGTGCAGATTGCACACAATGGCTCCTGGGTTACCTTGGTGTGAGAGGTTAGCCTTCACTATAGAATTAGAGAGCACACAGTCTTCTACAAGACTTCCTTCACTTCTCGCACCAATTGCAGATTTGACGGAGAGATTCCTAAAACCTTCAAGTTAGATAATTGCTTGAAACTCTGATAGAAAGACTGACAATTGTTAGAAAGACTTATTGAAAGCTGGTATACTAAATTATACAGTTTGTTATAGGGATTAAGGTTAGTTAAAAGAAGAGATACATAGAGTCCAGACAGTTACAGAGCCTCTATTGTTTTTTCCCTGTGCAGTCAGGATGTATTACTCTCTTTGCATTGATGTATGACAATATTTCTGGAGAATCACCAATTAAAAAAAATTCACCCAAATCTTGATGTTCAAATCAGGGATCCATTATAAATCTGTGATTGATTGACTGATTTTCCAGAAGTTGATCTCAACCTCAAGTATCCAATTGTGACACAAAGCCCGTACCCCAAATCACAGAATTTGATGTGAGTCAAAGCATATGCTGTAAATCACATTACTATCTTGTCTCAAATCTCCCCTGGCAAACAGACACTTTACCTGCCAGAAAGTCAGGAAAATGGCCAGATCTCTTTTTTTTGGCTAGACTCACTTTTCTACTACACACTTGGTAAAATCTTCCAATTTTTTTCAGCCTCTGTTCTCTCATTTATACAATGACACTAATCAGATGTGATTCTTACAGTTAGGTTTTTGTTTAATTCTAAAATATATAAACTAGTTAAGGGTTAGAAGTAGAAATTGAAAAATATACCATACATAATCTTCCCTTTGGTGTACCACTTCCATCATGTACAATTAACTGGCCATCTGTATCCATGAATTCTGCATCTGCAGATCTGCATTTGTGGATTGAACCAACAATGGATTGAAAATATTTGAAAAAACAAAAAGCATCTGTACTGATTTTTTTTTTCTTTTGGTACCTGAGATTGATCTTGGGACCTTGTGCTTGCAAGGCAGATGGCAGAAGCACTGAGCTAAATCCCCAGCCCATCTGTACTGAATATGTATAAGCTTTCTTCCTTGTCATTATTTCCTAAACAGTGAGGTACAGCTATTTAAATGGCTCTTATATTGTATGAGATATTAAGTAATTTAGAGATGATTTACTTATTAGGTATACAGGAGGATATGCATAAGTTATACGTGAGTACTATGTTATTTTATATAACAGACTTGAACATGCAAAGATTTTGTTGGGCTTAGAGATCCTGGAACCAAGGCCCCAAGGATACCAAGAGACAACTTTAAATCTATATGGGTTCTTACAACTCAGTCTTGTTAATTTTGTTTTTGTTCTGAACTCCAATTCTTCTGATAGACATGGTTCTAGTCACCTTATTGGGTGTTCTTGTTTTTCTTTCTTACTTCATTACATTTGTTCATTGTCTTTGTCTTGGTTCCATAATGATATTAGGCCTCTGCAAGTTTTATTATGTTCTTTCTATGCTTGAGGCTGAAGACATCTCAAAGACTTTAGCTCCTCAAGTTCCCTATTTTCCAAATGGAGTTTCTTTTATCATGATTCTATATTATTTCAAGTAATTCTTTTATTTTTTTTTTTCTGTCAAGAGTGCTACCATTTTGGCACAATAGCTAAAGTTTCTCATACAAATTTTGGTATGTTTTTGGGTTTGGAAAGTGTTAGGATGGAGGAGTTTTGGTTTTGAACCAGTTGGTAATTAAGAGAGAAGACTGAGCAGGGACCCATGCTTTTTTATTGACAAAATCTAGGCTTCGGAGAATGTGGCTTGATCTTCAGATAAATGGAATTTTCTATTACTAAAATCCCCCAATTGCCAGACACATATGGCTCCTGGGGTTCAGGAAAAGTGTGCTCTTTGTAGGCAGATCCACTCCAATGGGAGAGATGAGCTAGCTGAGAATTATTGCTTTATACTCCCCAATTTTCAAAGAAAGAAATCACTCTGACTCAGTAGGAAATGGATGAGCACCACAGAAGCAGAGAGGGACCAAGAGTATTACATAATTGAGCTTCTACTACACAGAAGGAAATACCAGAAATGGTGTGGTCAATTAGTTTTGCAATGGAATCCAATTTGTCCATGCATTCTGTATCAACAACTTTTGCTAGTATTTTCTCACACTGACTCTCGGTTTGGCTATGGGCCTTGCTTTAGCTATTGGGAAAAAAGCAAGTACACAAGCTGTGGCATGAAAAATGCTTGAACTCTGGGGCTTGATCTTTTTTTCTGTTCCTGGAACATCATGATTCCATGTCAACAAAGCCAGGTAGCATGTTGGAGATTGAGTACTATACATAGAGAAATTCCAGGCATCCTACCTGGCTCAGATGAGACCCACCAGTGGCCCACAGCCCAGGTGGAGGAATGTAGCAAAAGAACTTCCCAGCTCAGATTAGCCCATTTCACAAATCTGAAGAATTGTGGTAGAAATAAATGGTAGTTTCAAGCCACTTAGTTTTGGTAGTATGTTAGACAGCAGTGGTTAACTGACAAATGGGGAAGATGCATTCCCACAAAATTGAAAGTTTATGACTTCCATGAAAGAGAGGCAATATGAGTCGAGATTCTATAGCAAATCTGCCAATGGACAAAAAGAGACTGAGGTGGGAAAAATTAGCCATAACACTAATATCCATATTAGATTACAATGTCAATTTCTGGCAGTATCTCAGCAATGAAATCCAGAAAGATCAAGATCCTAGCTTCTGTGAGACTTCTCCTTCCTATCAGCTTTGTTTTAATTTTACATTGCATTTTATGTCAGTGAATTGAAAACTTTTTGCTCAGACATCTTTGATGGTAATTTGCCTGACATTTCACTGGTATAGATAAGTCCCTGCCTTTGGATTTATAGATTTCAGGGCCAGAATCCTCATTTTGGAAGAGTTCTCTTTCTTAATTTGACTTCTGACAATAAAAACAGCATGCAAAATATAAAGTCTATAAAAAGAAATCAACAGCGATTATAGAAACTGCTCTTCCAGTGCTATTACAGAAGCATGGCATAATGTGACTTTCTGAAATATAAATATGCATGCAAATCAATATCACCTCATACTTCAGATAGACATGCACATCATAAACACTTCTGTACCAAAGACACATTGATAAAGAGTACATAGGAAAAATATGTTTTGTAGGCCTTATGCTTCACTAGAAGGAATATCCAGGGGACTAACTTAATTCATTCTATAGATTCTTACTGAATATCTATTTTATGTCAAGTTATTTTCTGAAACTATGGTTACAGAGATATTTTCTGAAACTATGGTTATTTTCAGAAACTATGTTTTCACCTTCAGGGAAATTGTTATCTACCAGGGAAAGCACTGTGATCAGTATTATGACAAAGATATGTATCAGGGCCCAGAGGGCAAAAACAATCCCAAATGGGATGAGGTCTCAGCAAAGACTCCCCAGAGATGGTGAAGCTACAGCCCATCCTGAAGTGAGGATAGGAATTAGCCCATTGAGGTTGGCTTGGAAGTTTGATCTGGATAGAGGAAATGAACTGTGCAATTGGAAAATTAAGCATAATGAGTATCCATCATTAAGGGGTTTTAAACAGGACCAGGAGCTCATGAGCTGACAATATGATTTTTGAAAGAAAGTCTTAGAATGCAGAGAATGGATTAGAGACTAGTCATGAGTCCATTGCTGAAATGTAGGCAATAAAGGAGGAAGATTCTAACTAAAGCAAAGGCATTGAGATTAAAAAGAAATAGGCAGATTCAAGAAATATATAGAATGAACAGGTTTAGATTATGTAATAATCAAAATATAAGAAATGAATGACAAGGGCTGGGGATCTAGCTCAGTGGTTCTGCCACCTGCCTTGCAAGCTCAAGG
>NW_004624846.1:79460-106387 GCF_000247695.1 Heterocephalus glaber
TTTCTATAAAATAATTTTAATGTTGACTAAATGAGGTATATTTTAACAGAAATATACAGCTTGTTAAATACTGACATAATCATTCCCATGTTCATGTAATGTAATGGAGAGGTACACATAAATTCTCCTATAATGTTCTATAAATTCTCCTTCCTGTGTCTTCCTTTATTCCACCCAGTCCTTAAGTGTAACTGTATTTCTGCATGAGACAATCCCCTCTCGTGGTGACAAAATTAGTAGGTTAATTTTTTAGGATGATGATGATGATGGATTTTGCAAAGCATATAATTTTTTAAAATTCAGTCTTCTTTCTAGTATGTGCAAGTTGGGATTATCCTTCCACTTAAATGTATATGATTGAGATGAAGAAATAAATGAAGAAGTAAATATATATGTATTCTAACTGAACATCAACCAAAACACTCACCTGCCTTCGAGCTTGACTCCTTCCAAGTGATTGCAGTAGATGTACTGCAGGGAGTCCTAAGTTTATACAATGCAGAAACAGAGAGGAAACCCCAGATATTGATTCCAAGAACCTCATTCCCCATCTTCCCTCTCTGAACCTGTTCCTGGGGCCTTTGATGGTTTTCTGTGGATCCCCAGGGTCCCCACTCCTTGTCCCTGCTGAACTTTGGAATCCCTCTCGATTTTATCCTGAGCAATCCCGGCTGGTCCTGTAGAGTTTGAGTTTCCACTCACACTGGTGTCTCCTCACAAAATCTCCTGAACAGTAATGCACAGTTGCGTCCTCTGTTGGTACTGAGCCAAGCTGCAGGGTAAACTAGTTCTTGGATGTGTCTCAGGAGATGCTGAGTTGACTCTCAGGGATGAATTATCAGCTGTGCCTCCACTAAAATCATCTTGCCATATCCATTCAATCCCCTTCCCTGGGGGCTGATGGATCCAGATCCCAGAGTAATCACTCTGCAGTAACCAGAACATACAGAGCTGAGGGACAGGCAATGTCTCATCTATTGTAGCTGCACCTAGGAAAGGACAATGAGGACAGAGAACACAGGGAGTTTTGATTTCAGAAGCAGCATCCTCACTTCTTTCTGTCTGAACCCTGAGACACTCATATCTGGGAGCTGCCATTGGAAAATTCGAGAATATGAAGAAATATTGAGTACAAAGCTTGCAGAACAATATGATGCATTTGTTAAGTTTATACATGATTAAATAATGTGACTATATGGAGAACAGCCTGCTAGTTATGTTCCATGAATCACATTTTCTGCATTTGTGGGATGCCTTGTTTCTTGTCAAATTGATGGGGGAGGTCCCAGTTATGACATACAGCAATGCCAATACCCCCAGAATGCAGGTTATTTCAAACTTGCATCAGTGACAACCACTCTTAGGCAGCAGCAACTGGCTTTGAAAATTACCTTGATGTCAGTACAACCTGGATGTGAAGCTTTGCTCCCTGTATTGATACTGGTGGCCTCATTTTGCTGTATCATTACAATTTGGCTTCTTATATTAATATATTAGAGAAAGATAAACTGATATTCTAGACATGCCCTTCACTGGTTGTGTAAAAACAATGGTAGAATGACACTTCAGATGTAGTTAGTGTGATTTTAATTGTGCACTACAACCAAGGTGTAACCAGTTATTAATAATTTAGAATGTAATCCCAGGACCATAGTAAGCAAATATCCTACAATGCTTCCTGTGAAATAATGAAAGAGGAGGGCATTTCTATATGGTAGGACTTCTTGGGGTTTCAGAATGGATTTATATGGTTTTTTGGTAGTTTTATTTGTTCTATCAGTCTTTTTAACAAATGTTTATTGCTGCATTTTTTCCAGTGTATCACTGTTTTACTGCCCCTGTAGTACGGGAATTTAGTTGGAAGAATAAAACATTTACTTCTGCTCTGCTTGTATTTTAAATGGTACAGATGAGTAGTATTTGAATAAAAGCCACTGTTTAAAAATAAAAAAGAAAGAGGAAGGGCCAGTACTGTTCCATTTTGTTTCAGACTATCATTACCAATCCCAGACAGTATCTTAAAGTGTGAAGAAGAAGCTTAATTTAAGCAAATGTGTGATGTGCCTTAATCTGTGATCTGAGTGCCTCCTGCACCATTTGTATGCAGGATGCATTGTTGTATGAGGAAGAGACAGGAGGTCCCACTTTTGGGAACTGCCTCTGGATGGATGGTTCTGACTGAGCCCTCAGAGGGCCAAGTGCTCTCCCTGGCTACTCTCACTCCAGGACAAGACTTGTGGTGGAGAAGCTGGTCAGAAAGCTGGATGAGTTCTGAGATGAAGGATGGATTTGCAGATATGGAAACCAGCACACAGATCCCAGGGATGACAAGGGTGTGAAGTGTGTCAATACAGCACATGTGTATAAGTGCATGTGTGTATACCCACCACATACATCCATGGTATAGGCACATATGTGCACATCAATTTCTGGGTACTACCTCAAACCAATTTCCATTCTCCATTTGCTCATTCTTAAAATTTGCACATTTCTAAGGATTTTTAAATTTTTAATTTCTTATTAGTACTGTACATGTTTGCCATACATGGTGACTACATTTACTCTGGGGAGATTGAACATGTACAAATTACATGTTAATTCTTTTCTGTTCATGCCTTAACCCTCCTTTCCCTCCCTGGTCCTTCCAACTCTTGAGCCCCTTTCCACTTGAAAAAGTCATGATGATGACAATGGGGCATAATTGAAAGTTTTGAGGCCAGCAACTAAATACTGCCATCCCATTGAATTCAGACCAAATTGTCTCAGATACGAAATTTGTCATTTATATTATAGGCTTTTGGACACTCGAGTTGACTCTTTATTTGGATGTGAAATGCATTTGTATGTATCTATGTTCAGGAGTTTCTATGGAGAAAATTCTTCTTCACCTCAAACTTTCTTCCCCTTTTTTCTGAATCAAAGTAGATAGTTATACTTATGTGGTATCATTTCTAGCCTTGTTGAAATACAACTCAGCCTACTACTGAGGCCTTTCTTCTGTAATAAAATGAGTTGTTGTTAGGACATTCTAGACCTGTAGACTCCTGACCTGATAGAGAATAAGGATGGATGCAAACCTCAGAGCTGAACACAGAGACAACTGTTGAAATGACCTCCGTTCTGTGATGTGATGGGCACTAATTTTAGTGATGTGTAGTTCTTATATATTACTGGTCTCCAGTTCTTATTTACTATTTTGTATTTAGGATTCAGTGAAATGTTTTTCAGTACAATGCAGGAAAGACTTCATGATTCCTTGCAACTGAATTTTATATAAATCCATTAGAGAATAGACAGAGTTACCCTGGGCAGAAAGAAGCTACCAGTGACATTAATTAGGTCTCAAATAATCCCCCTCAGAGCTGATCTCCATATCTTTCTCTGAATCGGGAAACTGTCTCAGAATTCATGAGTAACTGGTGGCAGAGAGCAGAGCCCAAATCCATCCTCCCTTCCTATGAGACCCTGATGATGTGGACTTTACATTCTGACCTCTAGTGTGAAGAGGTGGACATACCGGATGGAGGAGTCACTCTGTATGTGATGGCACCGCAGGGACCCAGTGGTGTCCAGTATAGTCACCATTGCCATTAATACTATTTATCTACACCGTAGGAAAAAAAGGCCATCTAAATTCTCATGCGCTCATCTGTGATCTGACAAGGACACCTGCCCTGCTCCCCTCATATGTCACATCTGTGACTGGTGCAGGTCTCTGTCCTTTACCTCAGTGCCAACATGCTTTATTGACTTGTTTGTAACCAGTGTTCTCTGAAAATCCTTTTTCTCCACATCATTTCATGAACAGGGAATTGAATCCAGCATATTGCAATCTGACTGTTCACTATTATTATTTTGTAGTAAATATTTATTTTTATTACTACATACTTGCAGTGCATAATTATTAAATTCATCAGAGGGAGTTGGTACATGTGGATAACACACCTTAATTCCTTTTTTATTCTCAATCCTTCCCTTCCCCAAAATAACTAGTAGTCAGGCTGCCTGGATGCAGGTAATAATAGACCAACATTAGTAAGGAGAGACTGATTAACACTATATGGACTAGCTGGCTAGGATGTGAACAAGTGAGCAGAGCTGCTGTGGGCCTGAGGTGGGGAGCAGCTGACCCTGACATCCAGAACCAGGAGAATCTGCTACCTCCATGTGGTTCCTTGTTCCAATCTTTGATCTGACACAGAATGCATTGTCCTGACTTTCAGAACACTGATGAATTTGTGAAAATAATGATACAGATTCTCGCAGAGAAGAAAAAAATGTGGCTGGTATGCATATGATTAAGTGGTGGGGAATTTGTCACAGCCTCTGCTAATTCCTTTGAAGGTGAGAGAGGACTTGGTCAGCAGGGTTAGGAAAGTGCACTTTTTATTTGTTGACCTTACTAAGGAAAACAATGGCCTGTGTGCTAGGTCACATGATAGTGCTAGAGGGAAAAATCAAAGAATTAACAAATATTGACACATGAAGCAGATGAATAAAATGTGAGTGAAAGGCCCTGGAGGATATCAGTGATGAGCAGGGTGATAACCAGGCACTGTGCTGGTGCTGGGTTTGATGCTTAGGAAGTGGGAATGGTGCAGCTGATGGGTTTTCCCTTCCATTAGAAGTTGAGAGTATAAAGTAAGTGTGGGAGGTGAATGTTGTTACACATATTTGAGAAGAAATGTAGCTCTGCATTACAGTTACATCATGAAAGCAAAAGGAGAATCACAGAGAGGATGGTTAATTTTCAGGTTGGTGGGTGTGGTGATGATGAAAACACAGCAACTCCTGTTATCTTGTATCCATTCTCTAGATTTCCTTAAAGCACAATTTAAAACATAAATCCAGATAAACTCAATCAATCTAGGAGTGTTGTGTGATGATGTTGGTAAAGATGATAAATTATTTAATTTAGATTATGAAAAATTTATAATTGAAAAATGTGTGTTAATTTCTAATATGAAAGAACAACATTGCATGATTCATTAGTTATATAAATGTCATCCATTTCAGTCTTGCTGTTTTGCATATGGATCACATATCCCTTTTCCAACCACTTTTTGATGCACAGTTTGGTTTATTCATGTATGGTGATTGTGAATAATGCATCAAAAAGTGGCCATGCAAGTTTCTCTCTGACAGGCTGATATAATTTCCTTTTCCTATGGGCGTAATTGTTGGATTGTTGGATCATGCACTAGTTATAGTTTTAAAGTTCAGAGGATCATAGATACTGTATTCTATAATGGATACACTAATTCACATTCCCACCAAAAGTATCCAAATATTTCATTTTCTCCCCTCTCAAGAACTTTTTAAATGTTTTCTCTCTGATTATAGCCATTTTTTGGCATTAATTTCAGTGATGATAACTGTTGTTTTGACTTTTTCCTATGCTTGTGGGTCATTTGTGTCTTTTGTGGAGAAATTATTGTTTAGGTATTTTTTCTTTGTTCATTAAAGCTCTAGTATTTCTGCTATTGAGTGGTATGAGTTCTTAAATAATCTGTATATAACTTTTTATCACATGGAATTATTTTCTACTGTTATGTAAATTATCTGTTAACTTTGTTGTCCAGGTGCTATAGTTGAAAAAAATTGTATTTGACTAATTTTGTCTTTCTTGCCAGTTATTTTATGGTCTGGATCAAAAAAATTCTTGCCCATCCCAATTTTTTTTTGCCCATCTCATTTTTGTGAAGTTGTTTCTCTAGATTTTTTTTGAGTATCATTGTTTCAGATTTTCCATTTACATTCTTTAATTTTTTTAAAAACCACTTGGTTGTTGATATTTTAATTTTGAAATACTTGATCTGTATGAGGACTTTTAAATTTATTTTCTAATAATTTTGGCTTTTCAAAAATTGTTCTGCATTTTCTGCTTCTTTGAGTTGCACCATTACTTTGCGTATATGAAATAATTCTGTTTTTGCTGTTGTTTTTCTATGGTGTTCTGGAGTCCATATCAGCCTCTTGCCTTCATTTTGGGTGGTCCTTTTTTCCCTATGTAGCTACAATATCTTACATAATTCACAATATTCACAATGTCACTACCAGAAATTCTAGGTATAAGATGTCAGTTAATTTTCACCAAGGCTTTCAGCTGTATTAAATGGGTCTGTCACTCTGCAGAAGAACATTAGGGAACAGCTTTGGAGAATACACACAGACTGAGCTGGATGGGAAGGCATAGAACTCATAGCCTTCTCCAATGCAGGGATAGTTGCACTTCTGGAGAAACAAATGGAACCGGGACCCCACTAAAGGGAAGGAAAAATTCTCAAGCTCTGGGAACCCCTGAGGTTGGACTGGAAGTTCTAAAACAATGAGCCAATAATTATCTCAGGGATTTGTTATACTGTTGGAAAGCAAGCTCACACACTAGGAGATCATAATGTTAGATGAAATAAAGCCAGGCCCAAAAGGGTAGACACTTCCAAGTTCACTCCTATGTGGAAAATAAAGTAGCTGATCTCATAATAAAAGAGAGAAAAACTGATTGACACAGGCAAGGACATGTAGGGGAAATGGAGAAAGCAGGGTGCTGATCACCAGGAGCAGTCACACCAGACAGAGGGAAGGACTCTTGCTGTGCTCTCAGAAGAGTGGTTACAAGTTACAATATTGTGCCATATAATCCCCAATAGATGAGGAAAGGGCTATTGATATTCTCTTTACACAGAAATGATAAATACTTGAAAAATAGATAACTTAAATGTCTTCAGTTCATTAATACACAGATCACAAATGTACTGTAATATCACAAACTCATGAAGATGTACAACTATTACATAATGTTTAAAGTGAAAGTTATAGGCTTGAAGCTTTGCTCATTGATAGAGTGTGTGCCCTGCATGTGCAAAGCACAGTATCTTTTATAAGAGACTAACAAGATATATGTTTAGGGCTATCAGAGAAGGCATAACAGAATACATATTGTGAACCCTTGAGGAATGGAAATTTTCAAATAATCAGTCAGATGCATGTGTTGAAGTGACTCAACTGTACTCAATCCAACACTAATCCAGGTGTGACTGTGAAGGTATTGTGTGATGTCCCTTTTCTCTGTCAGGAAGATAGACCACCTGCTTCAGCCACACTGATGGGTCTGATTCAATCCAAACAAAGAAGGAGAACTTACATGGTGGAGAGTGCTTGCATTTCCTCTCAAGAATTCCAGTCTGACCCTCCTGATCATTTGCACTATGAACCTTCCATGTACAGCCAGCACCACAGACACCAGAGTTGAGAGTTCATGGCAGACCTGGGTATCCCATGAACAGCTTTCCCCAAACCACAGGTAAGGAAGTGAATGCTGTGAGGGTTGAATAGAACAAGAACAGGACGTCATCCAGTTCTGATTTTAACAAAACAGTATTTTCCGCTTGGCATATGATATGCACATTTTTCCCCCAAATGAGTCCGTGCACAGAGGACAGCAGGAAGGTCCTAGCGATGAACAGTGAGCAAGTTACTCTACCTTGGCCAGGTTCCTGCAGGAGCCACAAACTGAGCCACTAAGTGCTAGTTGAAGGGAATGAGCTCCATGATTAAGAGGAAACACATCCCTCATTTTCAGGGGAAAAGAGAAAAAGAGGTGACCTTCACATAACTTTTGCCATAATGGATTTGGAGTAAAAGAGAATGTCAGTCAGTCCTGAATATCTTTCTTGGGCTAGAGAGAACCGTGTAAAATATCTCACATGTTAGAGAATATCAGCCTGGCTTAGTTGTCTCATTGGATTTAACTTGAATCCTCAAATGTGTCCAAACAGAATTACACTGAGGTCCCTTCCCTGAGTCTAATTTGGATTTATCCAAATTAGACTTGGTGACAAAGTTAACTGAGATCACTCAGGATCTGATCCCATGGACAGTAGGAGTCATCATCGCTGCCTGCATAAGTGACATATGAGCTTTACCCCAGGGGAGAATGTGCCCTCTTACAATAAAACCTTCCCCGTTCAGTGAGAGGAACAGAATAATGTAATTAGAATTCTCCTATGTGAGGACATTAAAAGGAGAAAAAGCCTCAGGCTCTGACATGAAACCAGCCTCATTTCCCTCTGCCCCTGCTCCTGGGCTGATTCTGAGTTCTGTCATGCCCACACCCTGCTGGTCTTGAGCATCACAGCAAGGAGGCTTGTGTCAGCTCATACTGAAGTTTCCTCACTTCGTCTCTAGCACTATAATAAACACCTGTGTCCTCAGCTCTCAGAGTGTTCATTTGCAGATAGCCAATGCTTTTGGAATCATCTCTGGAGATGGTGAATCTTCCTTTCACAGATGGAGCATATTCAGTTGTGTAGCTATGAGCTTTGGGTTTAATGAGACCAATCCACAACTGTCACACTTGTTCATTATTCATCCCACTCATGTCCACTCACACACTCAGTATCTCTTGTTATCCAGAAATGACCTTTTAAAATAGCAAGAAGGAAAACCCAGCTCAGCCCAAACTCCATGGTGAGCCCTCTGTGCTCATTTCTGATCACTGAGTGGGAACAGCTGGCATCCAGGGCTGGGCTCCTCTGCAGAGCTGCAGGGTCAGGGCTGGGCTGCTTTTCATCAACATAGCGAGGCCCTATTTGCATGGTCTCCTGTTATAAAGCCAGCTCTGTTGGCTGGAGCAGCAAACATTCAACACTGAGATGAGATGTGAGTTTGCTTATTAAGTCTGATGGAAATAATAGCATTTAGTTAAAATAAGTATTTTATGTGTCTGTGTATCATATTCACTTATAATTCATAATCTTAATTTATTTATTTTTACACATTCCAAAATCATATATGCAGGTGTCAGTGTTAACTCCATCATACAAATACAGAATTCCTCACAGAAGCACACATAAGTGATTCAGCTTGATGAGGAGTTCCTATTTGCTAGAAGGGAGCCCAGTATTTGTGCTTGGGCTCCTCATCACTGGACACAGCTCCTCCCTCGAGATCTCCAGGACAGAGTTGGAAATGCATAGTGAGATTCACAGAGCCTCCTTCCTGATCTAAAAATGTGCTATTGCATTTCTTTCCAGTGTTACCTGTGCTTCAGGGATGCATCACCCTGTGGACTTCACAGTCACACTGGAGTGATGGCTGTAGGTCACACATAAGGCAGTCCTGATTCAGCCCGGGTGAAGCAGGTTGCACAGAGATACCAAAAGTAAATACTGCTACAACTTATTTTATGTCCAAGGCATATAAATTGGGCAAGGAAAATTTAACATAATGTCCTTACATTAACTGTATATTTATATGTATCCTTTTGTCTATATGTTTATCTACCCTTCTATCACCCTATAACTGTAGCTACCTAATGTATAGCCATTTAAACACATTTCTCTTTCTCAAGTAGCTCCAAAATTAATTTTCATCACAATTCAGAAGATCTCCACATAAATTGGGTGAAATGTTCCTCACTTAAAATTCTTCACTGTTGAGAATGTTCAAGGGCTATATGTAATTGTCTGTGTTAACATATGTTATACATTATCTTGGGTGCAAAGTTCACATTTCCACTTAGATTGCAATCATTCCTGGTCCCACTGACATGAGCAAGGGTCCTTGATATTCATATTCTCTCTCTCTCTCTCTCTCTCTCTCCCTCTCTCATCTCTCATCTCTCTGTTTTCGAGACCTGAGTGTCTGGAAGAAGATGACACACACTTTCTTGAGAGAAAAATTTGCAGAACACAAACATTATATAGAAGAACAGGGGCAGCTAGTGTGAGTTTCTGAGGACCTGATGGGCTAGGAAACTAGTGTTCAATTATCCTTTAATTGTCCTAGACCATCAATGTTCTGATCTATATGTTACAAGATGTAAACTTCAGATTATAAAAATAATTTTCAATATGTTGGTGAAGAGAATATTCTTCATTCTTTGCAAAATTTCACAATAAAATATTTTGTAGAAGAAATAGGTGCATTTGTGGATACATAGAAACATTTACCCCAGTAAACTGTTCCTGGAATTATTATTCCTTGAGTCTTTGCTTCACACTGAATCCCAGGACTGAGAGGAAAGCAAAGGTGGAGAACAGATCACAGCTGCACCCCACCCCATGGAGGGATTCTGATGATGAGGCTGCCTCTGTCTGAGCGTCACATTGAAAAAGGTAGAAGTTGAAGATCTCTATAGTAAATGCTCTTTGATTTTTCCACAGTTATAAAACTGTCCTACACACCCAGGAAAGGAAAATCATTTATTAGAGCTGTCATCTCAGAATATCACTTTTGCACAAATAACATTTGTTCTTGTTCTCCTTCTGGAATGATATTTTAAAGTGGAGAAAATCTGAATTTATTTTGAAGTAGTAGAGTACTTTTCCATACAGTGTTCTGTTGAATGGAAATTATGATTTGCAAGCCTACCTTTGTTTTTTTCTGGAGATTTTAAAGTCATTTCATAAAGGGATTACTTGGATTCTCCGTCTGTTTACAGTAAAGTGTGAGAGAAGAACAAATTAAAGAGAAAACAGTTGTATAAAATGGAAACTCAACTTAAAGTTGCAGGACTCCTCAGCTTCCTGAGATATTGTTCTTCATATAGGGCCCAGGTTGTACTTGAATAAAAAATTAGTACAGGGATTAAGCAGGTGACTCGAGGATTCAACAATCCACCTCAACAGAAAACAAGGAAGGGTTTGAGTTTATTCAACAAATATCAGTGGAAGAGTGCTGTGTCTGATGGCTTGTACTCCATGGGATTTTTGAAGTATACCAGGATTCTTTATAGGCTGAAACAATCACACAACTATTTTAAAAAGAGACAACTGGGGGCCGGGGATTTAGCTCAGTGGTTTTGCCGCCTGCTGCACAAGAGCAAGGACCCCAGTGCGACCCCCGGTACTACTACTACTACTACTACTACTAATAATAATAATAAAAAAATAAAAAAGAGACAGGTCAAACCTAGAAGAGAATGAGGTATGAATAATTGTACTCCATGGGATTTTTGAAGTACATCAGGATTCTTTATAGGCTGAAATAATCACATGACTATTTAAAAAAAAGAGACGAACAGATCAAACCTAGAGAAGAATGACTGGGAAGACAGAGCCCGGATGTGTGGCCAGCAACCTGGCTCCTCTGCAGGGGCCTCAGGGGACAGCATGACCTGCTAGGGCCTCCTCTCATGTGATCTGGTGACAGAGCATTGAGACAAAGACATCATTTCAAGCCTTAAAATATAATGTAATTTTCTCTGCTGAGATTGGTCTTGCTTGATACCTGTTACCATTTTTATGTTTTGATGTATTTTTTATAAGTGGGATGAAATGTATTCAAGATAAATTGGCAGATACAGGAGTATGACTTTAGGGAACAGAAACTGAAATTAAATCTGTTTGTTAAAGAGACAAGTGGGGATTTATAGTGAAGAAGAGAGTTGATGAGAACACAGAAATCACTATGATCAGATAGGATGTGTAAGATTCTTCTCACATTACCTAAATTAATTATGTAACATGGATCCATTTAAGGCCAAGTTGACAGCAGGGATCAGAGGAGATTAAAATTTATCAAGAGAGATAGGCAGCCCCCTTCTTGTTGAGAAAAAAGGTATATTCTTAATTATTTTTGATTTTTCAGACACTTTTTAATTATAGAATTATTTATTGAGTGCTTATGAGGAAATATTCTGGCTTTGAGATTGTTCGCACATTTAAGGGAGGTGATTTCTACAAAATTTGAAAAACAGTACAGTGTTATTTGAAATTACAGACTCAGCTTCTGGGACCAGAGTGTGGTCAGTCAAGGAGAATTCCTGACATTGGATACAAACTGTCTTTCCATGCTCCAGTGAGGACATGGGGACCTTATGAATTTACAGATTGTATTTTGAATTCATTAGGTGATGACATAGACAGTGCACAGGTGGTAAGTTTGTCAGTGATGCTGGTTTCATGGGAAAGAACACCGAAGGTTTAGGAGATCAGTGAACTTCCCGAGAATCCCATAGAGCTGCTCCTGGCACAAAGTTAGTCAACACCTGATCCCATGGGATCAGAAGTTCTTTGATGATTTGTTCAAATTGCCCAGTTTCTCCTTCCAGGACCTCGGTACTTCCTTTGAATTAAGTCATGTACAAAATAACACACAGTGTCCATCTGGAAAATTAGGTTTTAGTTCCTAGTGAATAAAACACAATACTAATTGAAAAAGTTGGAAATATTAACAGAGTGGTGTAGACAGATATTGAAGGAAACTAGAATATTTGTGATTCTGGTGAGGATTATCAAAGTATGTGAAATGACAAAAGGTGCTCCAAAGTGCATTTGGCAAAAAGGAAGAAGATAATATTTCTTATGTTACATAATAAAGGAATAAGAAACCAATGAAAAACTATATGTTTAATACATGCAGATACTGATCTGGTTTAGATGTGGTTTCCCTGTGTCACCCAAATCTTCATGTATCAGAATCTTGGTCTCCTGGGTGACAGGGGAAGTTGGTAGCACTCCTTTTGCAAGGTAATTAGATCATGGGGACATTGTGCTCTTAAGGTTTAATCTGCTCATGCATTATGAATTAGTTCCCATGAGAACAGATCCAGATGGAAAGAGAGAGTATGGCCCTTGAGTCTTTCTCCCTGTCTTGTCATGCAGCCCCTTCTGCACCTGGCCAAGCCCCTTACATTTCTCCACCATCCTGTGCTGCAGCCAGAGGAGCCCTCACCAGCTACTGAATAGATATGGAAGTTTAACCTTGGATTTTCAAACTCTAAGACTGGAAGTTAAATAAACATTTTTTCTCTTCTCAATGTATCCAGTCTTTATTACTTTAATATAGGAACAAAAATCCTATTAAGATATACACACTAACATATTTATCTCAAAGCAAGAAGGAAATAATCTTGACACTTGTAGTCCTTCAGTCTGGAACTCTGATCATGCGGTTGTATTTGCAAATATTTTCTTATACTCATTTTGGATTTCTTATGATTTCAACAACCTCATCAACTAGTCATGGTCCTTCACCTGTCAGTGATGGCCTGAATAGTCACTCTTAATACTTCATTTTGACCCTTTAATCCACTTTCCTAGTTGCAGTCCTAAATTAACCTGAATCTCAGGGTATGATGACACCTCATATTCCAAACACCCCTCCTCTTGCCTGCTATACAGAGTGGAAATTGAATTTCCTTGGTACTCAGGTTAAATCATCCCAACTGACAACTAAACATTACTATTTCCTTTTTTATTCAAAACTACCAGGACCAAAAATTGGTCAGGGGTCATCCCAACTTATACCTTAATATTCTTTTTTTATTTGATTCAAAAGCACAAGCAAACAAAATTGGTCAGGGATGAGGTGAAATTCTGAACTCTGAGGGGAAGTGGTCATTTTTCAGGCTCTTCATGAAGTATCCCTCCCTCTGGAACTGGAATGTCTTAAGCAAAAGAACATAAAATATCTGAAGTAGAAAGAAGACGTGTTAGTGCTTCTCTAGGCATCATTGTAATTGATACCATTTAAAATTTGTATTCCTTAATTCCTGGGCCTGTTAGAAAAACAGGACCATATAGGAAATGATAACTCAAAGAAATAACTGCAAGTTCTTGCTGCCTCTAAGGCACTGAAACTGAGGTCAGGAGACCATTTCATCTTTCTGTTAAGCCATTAGCTCCAGGATAATGAGGGAACTGGTAAGGCCAGTGACTTCCCTGAGGATGAACCCACTGCTGTCATTCCTTTTCTGTGAAGAGAGCACCTTGATCAGAAGAAATACTGACAGTGGATTATTATTTCTGTGAGATCGTGAGGGGTAGTTTTGGCAGAAACTTTGCCTACATACAAAGAATGTCAGTGTGGAGAGTTTAGTTTCTGTTCCTGAACAAAAACAAAACGGAGACATTTTAATGATGGAAATGGTCCCAGATAATGAGCCTACACTCAGGTATCTTGCTTCTCACCCAATGTAACAGGTCCCTATCGAGGATTCAGTATTTGTCTTCAGATAGGACCAGTATTGTGACTCAGGAAGTCAGCTAGTTTGGCTTTGATCAGTGGCAGAGAACCTGACTGACCTCATGCATGATCTCCATCCCTATCACCATAGCCATTTTGTTCATGAGCCTTGTGAGTGATGATAGTGATGTTTCAGATAGAGGCAATTTAAAGATCTATATAGCAGCTAATTGAGGGTGTGTTCAATTTCTCAAGCAATAAAGCCACATGTGGAACAGCACTAGCATGTGGAGTATTATATTTTTTCACTCTCCAATATCCACTTATCTTCTGCAAGGGCCAAAAAGCAAGGTGAATGTGGATGTACTGGGAATCAATATGTCTGCAGATTTTAAACCTTAGATTGTATCACAAATCACTGCAACCCCTCCAGGAATAAGATACAGCTGTTGATTTACTAGTTGCCTAGGTAAAGATAATTGTGATGTTTTCCACTTGACCTTCTTACCAAAACAACTCCTATCGCACAATCAGTGTTCATGTGGAAATTAAACTTGCTGCTAATTAGGCATGTCACAATATTCCCTTGGCAAGTGGAAAAATAGCCATAGAGTGAGTTTGGGGACACTTGAATCCATAGTAACGTGGACCTGCTCTAAGATTTACTGATAATTTGTTTTCCATGAGATTTGGTTGTTCCTAAAAGATCACAATGACCTATTTGATAGCCAAAGTTAGTGTGAATTAAAGTTTGAAGGTTCCAAGGCACACACCCTGGTTAGCCTTAACAAGTACAGGTAGGACAAACACACAATTGTATAACCTGAACAAGACACCAGATAGTCAAAAACAAAGAGGGAGCTAAAAGTAGAATTGAAGCCACAGGTTTACCTCAGCTCCTAGGGCAATTCTGGAGATGACACCATTTTGAAAAATACCCCAAACACTCCAGAGGTAAAAATTCCTAGTAGTAGACACAAGCTTAGTGATTATGCTATCATTACTTACTGTGGTGTAGGCAAAACCAATGTCATTCCTTCTGGGATAACAACTCGTGGGAGGGTACCCCTAATCCAGGCACTGTGGAATTCAGAAACAGAGATAGCTACAGAGAATGGTTGTGTAATGAGAAGTCATGATATCCAACCCAGACACACCAGACTCCAGCTTATGTCTCCACAGCATGGGGCACTGAGCACACCGTGAACAAAAGGGAACCTCAGGGGAGTAAGGCTGAGACAGCGTGGTGAACTTTAAGCATTGTAAGTGATCTCAGACTTCCCAAATTTGACCTCTCCCTCCTCTTTTCTCTGCACCACGCTTGCTGGACACCCCATGTCTAAAAGAAACCAGAGACAAAAAGCAGCTGGCTGGAGTCAGCAGCAGGAATGGAGAGAGAACACTGGATGTGATGGCTGGGCTGTTCCTTTCCAGCCCCCCAGACACCACTAATATATCTTCGACCAGGGAGAGAGAGACTAGGAAATGAGAACCCCGACCTCCAGAACCCATCATAACAGTGGGTAGTGCAGGCCAGTGAGAGAAGAAAAGGCCAGACCTCATCACAGAGGCTGTTCAGGTGCACAGCCTGGGACCCACATACCAGCTGGAGAGAGCACAGATGCTGCTGTGGAGGCTGTGAAAGGGATGTGGACAGGGACTCTGATGAAGGGAAACCAGAATGAGAAGCCCATCTCTACTGCAGGGGCCCCCAAACACTGGAGGGACTCAGTAATGTGACCAAAGGCAGCAGCACTGACCAACTGCTCAGGGATAGTCTCCTCTCTCTCTCTCTCTGGTATGGCTTTAACTTTTTTTGCAATATATCTCAAAGTGATATCATTGGGTCAAATAAAATTTCTATTTTGAGTTGTTTGAGGATTCTCTGAACTGATTTCCATAGAGGTTGTATGAGTTTACATTTCAAAAATCAAGGTAGAAGTTCCTTTCTCCTTACATACTTACCAGAATTTGTTTCTTTTTTGGCTCTAGATGATATTCACTCTGACTGATGTGAGATATAAGCTCACAATAGTTATCGAATTACATTTCTTAATTACTAAAGATATTGAACATTTTTATTACTCATTACACATTTCTCCTTCATTCTTTTGAAAACTATCTATATATTTTATTTGTCTGCTTTTTTGGGGGAAGATTGACTCATTTCTTTGGGGTGTAGTGTTTTTTAGTTATTTATATATTCTAGATAGTCCTGCATCAGAAGAGTAGCTGGCAAAGTTTTTTCCCCATTTTGATGTTTATATTTTCACTCTGGTTGGAATTTGATTTGTTTAGCAGAAGATTTTTAATTTGATACAATCTCATTTGTCGGGTATTGAAATTATTTCTGTAGTATTGGACTTCTGTTAAGGAAGTCTGTGCCTATGCCCATGGCTTCAATTTTCCCCTTGTTATCTTCCAAAGGGTTCAAAATTTCTGTTCCATTTTGATTTTCATGTAGAGTGGAATATATGGATCTCATTTCAGTCTTCTACAGGGGAACAACCACTTTAGACAGCACAATTTACTATTGGGCTGTCCTTTCTTCTGTATATGTTCTTGTACACTTTCAAAAATCAGATAGTTGCAAGTGTATGGAGCGGTTACTATGTCTTCTGTGTTATTCCCTTGTTCTCCACATCCGTTTTTGCTAGTACCATGCTGGTTTGTTACTACAGCTTTGTAGTATTATTAGAAATCCAGTGTACCTCTGGTGTGAAGGAAAAGTGTACCTGCAGGTCTTAAGTGTCCCTGATGGGAGGTTGTCTGGGCTCACACAGATGTCCCCTCATTGTTTCTACCACAGTATTTTTGGAGATCATAGAATTTAACTGCTGTAAGCAACATTCAATGGGAATTTGTGATGGGGATACAGAAGACAAAACTATTGATATGAAATCAGACAGTAAAAACTTTGGTCTTTTAATTTAAAATGGAAATGTGGACCCTTTGAAATTGGAATAGAAGCTATACATATAATACATTGGCAAATAATTCATTTTGCTCATGCCCTAAATATTTGGATAAAGCTTCATTTAAAGGGGAAGGACTAATTGACCTGGTGTAGGGACTTTTAAGGCAGCCCAACATTTACCTGCGCTTGGGTTCGGCTCACTGCTATTTGCTGGAAAGATCATGAGAATCAGAAGCAAAATGCAGAGCCAAACATGGTAAAAACTTGAAGGGTGGCCAAAAAACAATAGCATGCATAGAGTGGATGCCACAAAGTGTAGTTCCTGAAGAGATAAGCACCATTAAATGAAGCCAAATACTTTGAACCAGGAGAAGGAAAATACCTTGAAGACATCTCATGAGGCTGCAAAACACCCCAATTCAGGCTCAAGGCTGCAAAATGTAAACCTTTCATTTGAGAAAGAGAGCTTCTGGATGCCCTTCTTGGGAAGGACTGCCTAAAGAAATGGTTCCCTGACATGATTTTTACCTTGCTCCATCACCAAGGCCCTCAGATATACTGTGTAAAGGGTTCCAGAGATCCTGGCTACTGCTCAATCTCACAGATATTCATAAAATCCATACTGTGTTGGTTGTAGAGTCATGCAAATTGCTAGAAGTATGGTATTGTAAAAGCTTCTTCCAAATTTCCAAATGTCCAGGAGATCAGGAAAATATGCTGAGCAGAATTGGAGTCCTTGACAGGAGCCCATGAGAAGATCATAAATGAAACTTTGACACTAAAGCCCAAGCTTTAGCACAGAAGCCAGGAAGTTGGTGGTGGTAGGAAAATGGAAGATCTGTTGAGTAAATCTACAGACAAGAAGAGGAGACATCTCAAGAGGGAGTCACACTGCAACAAGCAAAGCCATAAGCTAGGGCTACCCTAACACTCTTGAACTCATAGCTTACCACCATGTGTCCTGATGCCACACACGGGTCTATAGGTCTTAATGTTTGCCTTGATGAGATTTATCTGATTCTTTTCTATTTTTCTTATTCCTCCATTTTGCTTAATAAATATGGTGCCTATGTCACTGTATTTAAGACCTTGAATCTTGATCTTTGAATTTTATAGAGTTCTCAGCTAAATTCTTACCTTCAATTTCAGTGGAGACTCTGCACTTTGATTTTTAATCAATATTGGAATTGTTAAGATGCAGAGGAAGGAATATTCCTTTCTGAGTGTACATATGACACTTATATCATGATTGGTGGAACTAGGACTTTATAAGTGAGTTTATGATTAGATTAACAGGGTTTTAAGAAATGTGTCTAGGTGTGAAATTGGTAAACGGAGGACTAGTCTTAGTTAATCTTGATCATCAAATTGAGTGGGTTAAGAGGCTTCAGGAAATGTGGTTGGACTTAGCACTAACTTCATCAATAAGTTAAGGAGCATATGAGCCCTATGTGAAGCAGAGTGGTCGCTGGAAATTATACTTGGGGACATTTTCTGGGTCCTGGCCCCTTCCTGTAGTGCTCTTCCTCTGCTTTCTCCTTATTTGTTGCCATGAAATGATCACATTTATACACCCTGACCTTTGCCCTTCCATGTTTGCCTCAAACTCTCCTGACTATGAACAGAAACCTTTGAAAACATGCACCAAAATGAACTTATTTTCCATTAAGTTTTGGCATTTGCCATTTTGACTCAGTAATAGGACATCTGACCAATACAGTTTGTGATCCTTCTAGGGGAGCTACAGAGAAGGTAATGAGTCAGTGCTCTTGTCCTGGGTAGCCAGGAAGGCTGGGGTTAATACTATTCCAGATAGTATTCATGTCTGTGAGTGCAGGTGGGTAAAATGCCAGACCTTTATTTCAAAATGACACAGTGAGTCTTGTTTTCTTCCAAAGAACCTCTTTGGGTATGATGGGGCTGTCCTTTTTGGGTTCTGAAGTAATAGTGACCATTCTTGTCTTCTTCATTACCTCTGACCTGTGGATTTGTGTTCATAAAGATTCTCATGAGAGCAAGTCTGAACATATTCTTTGCATAATAATTCATGTCTCTAATTCTGCTCCTGGAAACATGCAGAATATGATACCATTAAAGTGAGGGAGTCTTTGGCTGTTGGTAATGGCTTCTGAGATAAGGGTCCTTCTTTCTAGTCATATATCATAGAAACCAAGCATAGTTTACGCTTGGAACTGATAAGATTCCACCAACCTGGCCCAATGGACAGAAGTTTGTGCCACTCAGGATCTTTTGTCATACACATAGAAGCTAAACAATGGGTCCTTTTCCTCTCCTGAAACCCAAAATACTATCTTCTGCTGCATTTCCCCATGAAATCGGAGCCATAGACAAAAAGACTAAAAATGATCCTACTTATCCCAATAGATATAACTATGGGTGACACCCTGCCCTGCCTCTTTACCTGTGTCTTTTCACATATGTGCTCAGCATTCCTATGACACAAGTGACATTTTAACACTTCTCATACATGTAAGTAGAACACGTCAGACAGTGAATTACAGGCCATACCAAGACCCCTGGAGAATATACGTTGTACACAGGAAGTGAATCTAGGCTCTCTGGCCCTAGCTGTGTCCTGAGAGGATATTCAACAACTCTGAAAGTCTATGAAATATGTCAACCATTCTGTCTTGTTTGTATCACCAAATAGACCCAAAAGTTCATGACATTAGCATGGGAGGGTCATAATAAACTTCACTGAATTAACACTTGAGAAATGCATTTAATTTGTATTACAAAAGCAAACAAGTACTAAATCACTGATGTCCATATAATTAGCAGATATAATGTCATCTATAAGTATAAAAGTTTACTATGGAAATAAAAAAATAAAACAAAATGGAAAATATAAATTTTGTTTGACTCAATTTTCTCTCTACTGGATAAGTTTCCTAAATATTTAAAGTCATTATATTATAGTGAGTGTGCAGCACCACAATTCACCATAGCTAAACCATGCAAATGGATTATGTGTCCATCAATAGAGGTATAAATAACAAGTGATATTTAAACACAATGGAGTAGTACTTCGCCTTAAAGAAGGATAAATTAGAGTTGTGTGTAGGAAAATGTATCAATCTTGAAACCATAATACTAAATGAAATAAATCAGACACAGAGGTATAAATATTACATGGTTCTCTATATGAGAGCCCAAAATTATAAATAATGCAACAAAAGAAATTATGGAGACTTGGTAAGACACGGAGAAGTAGACTGCAGAGATAGCCTCAGGAAAGGAGGTGGGGGTGGGACTGAGAAGAAGGGAGAGTCAAGATTACTAAGATGCAAAACATTATAACAATTCTCTAGTTTAATGTAATTTTTATTTATTGCAAATGTATGCTAACTAAAAAAATATAAAACCATGAAAATGAGGGCAGTTTTTGCCCATGGAAAGGACCTGATGAGAGTTGGAACTAGTACAGTTTTGTTGTCCCAAACTAGGAATGTGTGCACTACAGGGCTCATTTTTTTCTGCAATGAAGTTATCCAAAGTGAACTGAGAAAATAATTATATTTTCAGATTTTGAGATTAAAAATGACTTAACCAGTTAAATAAATTTGCAAAATAGAAACTATAAACAATTCAGAGCCCGTGTCAGAGAACATTTTCACTAAAAACCTGTGAATTTATTCAGTGTTCTATATTTGCAGGGTTACTCTCTTTCAAGGACACTTGATATGCTCAATTCTCAAGTGATGGAAATACAGAAATATTGGAGCCTAATTTAAAATCTCTTTAGCCTTCTTTACAGAGTCAACAAGATTCAACACTGCAGGCTCATTTGACTCATATGCTGAAGCTTTTGAATATATCACCTTTGGATAAGAGGAAAACAAGAAAATAATGTATGCTCTGCAGGGAAAATCCATATTATCTTCTCAGAAGTGAGATTGCATCACATTTGCAGTCTCCATACCGCAGCCAATGGTGACACCTGCACCACCTGCTCTGGGCCCTGTGTGCACAGCCAGGAAGGAGCCCAGGACCGAACACATCCCTAGCCCAACTGACTCCACCTCTCCTACTGACTTCTCCAAAACTCAGGGTACTGGAGATGACATTTGACCTGATTGAAGAAGAAACCAACCCTCAGGAGGAGAGTTTGACACCAGGGCTGTAGTTTTACCCCACAGAGCCTGAGTGACAGCCAGCTCGGGAGAGAGGCTTGGAGAAGGGGGTCACTAAATAGAGGTCACCTAAGGTTCCTCGTGAGGCCCAGCATCAGAGCAGGATGCTCATGGGGCCTGTATTCCTGTGGGGGGTGGGGCAGGTGTGCTGGGTAAAAGTTTCAGGAGGCCTGGTCCTGAAGGAGAAGACACTTATTCTAGTGGCATGTTTGAGCTCTGGCACTGCTGACACTGCAAAAAAGCAGAGCTAACAATTTTAATCTTAGACATGATAACTTTCAAGCTAAAACTGATTGGAAGAGACAAAGAAGGTCACTACAAACTAGTTAAGGAAACAATTCAACAAAAAGAGATAACACATACAGATATTTATCCACTCAATACTGAAGACCCTATCTTCCGAAAACAAATATACTACTGCTGAACATAAAAGTCCAGTTGAAACTAATACCATCATAATTGGGGATATTAATACCCCACTTTCATGGAGCTAAACACACCCTTGTACATATGGACTTAATAAAGACCTACAGAGTATTCAACTATAATACAAGGGAATACACATTCTTTTCTGAAACACCGGGTATTTTCTCAAAAATAGACCACATACTAGTCTACAATGCCTGCTTGAATAAACACAGAAGAATAAAGAACATCCCATGTGTACTATCCCACCACTGCACAATAAAATTAGAAATCAACACCAGAAAAATCATGGAAAATATAGATGTACCTGGAAAATTAATACCACACTCCTAAATAAACAATGAGTCACAGAAAAAAATTAAGGAAAAAATCTAAAATTATTTGGAATTTAATAACAGTGCCTGTACAACTCACCAGAACCTCTAGGACGATAAGAAAGCAGTCCTAAGAGGAAAGTTCATGCAACTACTCATTACACTAGGAAAAAAGAATGAACTCAAAGAAATAACTTTATGAGGAACCTTGAGATGCTTCAGAAACAATCTTGGCCCAAACCAAAATATAAATAAATAAAAGCTGGAAATTATAAAGATTAGAATGGGAATCAATGAACTTGAGACTGTAAAAATAATACAAAGAAGTAACAAATTGAAGATCTGGTTCTTTGAAAGAATAAATAAAGTAGATAAACCATTACACCAACTCGCCAAAAGAGAGACTACCATCAATGGAATTAGCAGAGAAAAAGCAGAATCACAACAGACACCATCAAATTCAGAAAATAGTAACTACTGTGAAACATTGTATTCCAGTAAATTGGAAAATTTTGAAGAAATAGAGTCCTAGACTCATAAACACTACCAAAGCTTACTCAGTAGGACACAAAATTATGAATAATACAGCAAAAGCAATGAAATTATGATAGTAATAAGGAATCTACCAACTAAAAAAGCAGAGGATCCAATAAATTCACTGCTGAATCCTATAACCTTTCAAGATATTATATCACCTATATTCCTCAAGATTTCAAAGAATCTGAAAGCAACAGAGTGCTTCCAATTCCATTTGTGGAAGCCAGAGTCACATTGATTCCAAAATCAAGTGAAGCCTCAACTAAAAGACAAAACTACAGGCCAATCTCCTTAGTGAAAATAGATGCAAAAATCCTCAGCAAGATAGTGGTGAATAGAATGCACCATATCATCAAAAAGATCATACATGATGATCAGGTAGGTTTCATTCCAGATGAATAGAAGGATGATTCACCATATCCAAATCAGTAAATGTAATACATCACATAAACAGAACCAAGGTAAAATGTAAGTGTTCACTTCAATAGATCCAAAAAAGGGCTTTCAACAAAATTCAATATCCCTTCATGATTAGAACCTTGAAGAAAATTTGTATAGAAGCACCATACCTGAATTTCCTAAAGTCGATTTACCACAAACAATTGCAAATATAGGAAATGGGGAAAAACTAAAAGCATTCCCTCCAAAGTTAAGAATGAGACAATGATGCTCACTATCACCACTTCTCTTTAACATAGTATTCAAAATACAGTAAGAGCCAGAGCAATCAGGCAAGAGAAATAAATAAAAGGGATACATATAGGAAAACAAGAATTCAAATTATCTCTAGTTGTTGATGACATGATATTCTACATAGGAGAACCAAAGAACTCCACCAAAGAACTCTTAGAATTAATGAAAAATTGTAGCAACATAGCAGGATACAAAATCAACAAACACAAACCAATAGCAGTTGTACACACCAATAGTGAAGTCAACGAGACGGAAATTATAAAAACAATAACACTCATGGTAACATCAAGTAAAATAAAATATGCAGGTATTATCTTAATCAAGGAAGTGAAAGACCTCTCTAAGAAAGCTACACTAATCTGAAACAGAGATTGAAGAACATATCAGAAAATGGAAAAATGTTCCCCGCTCCTACATGGGGGGAACCAACACTACAAAAAATGGCCTCACTCCAAAAACTGTAACACAGATTCAATGCAGTCCCAATCAATATCTCAATACCATATCTCACAGATCTAGGGAAAATAATCCTAATATTCATTTGGGACCCGAAGTGAATAGCAAAAGCAATTTTTAGTGACAAGAGTAAAGCAGGAGACCTCACATTACCTGACTCTCAAGATATTCTACAAATTAACAGTAATAAAAAGAATTTGATACCGGGAAAAAATACATGGATCAATGGAACAGAATAGAGGATGCTGAAACATCCTCAGACTTTTGAACATCCTTTGATTTTTGACAAAAGTGCCAAAAGCATACATTGGAGGAAAGTTAGCCTATTCAGATATGACACTGCAAAAAGTGGATGTCTGTTTGCCTGAAGATTTAAACTAGACCCATATTTGTAACAGTACACTAAACTTATATCAAAATGAATCAATTAAATATTAAAAGAGAAATATTGAGCATATTTCAAGATAAAATAAGTAAAACAATTAGTCATAAGTATTCGAGAAATTTCCTAAAGAGAATGATGATAATTGTATGGTAAATAACATCAAGAATCAACAACAGACATTACATCAAATTAAAAATCTTCCACACAGTGAAGAAATCAATTAACAGAGTGAAAAGATAACATACAGAATGGAAAAATATTTTTCAAGATATTCCTCAGACGGAGGAATATTATCTGGAATATATGAAGAATTCAAAAATATTAGATAACCTAAAATAAAAGAACCAATCAAAAAATGTACAGGAAGGGTGCACAGGTAATGGGGAAAAAATAACCAAGATATATCATGTACAGGTACACACACCCAATGATAAATGTAAACAAACTGTATACCTAAAATGTACCAAGAAAAGGACTAAAAAAAATGTACAGGCACTTCTCAGAGGAAGAAATACAAGGACCAACAAATATATAAAAAATGTTGCACATTTCTAGGCTTTAGAGAAAAGGAAAGTAAAACAGTGCTAAGATTCCATCTTACACTTGAAGAATGGCAATCATCAAGAACTCTAACAATAATAAATTCTGGCATCACTGCAGTCAAAAAGGGACAAGTTTACATTGTTGGTGGGAATATAAACTTGTACAACCACTAGGAAACTCACTACAGAAATTCCTCAAAGAGCTAAAGTCAGAAATTCCATCTGATCCAGCTATCATCCTTCCAGTTATTTTCCCCAAAGAGATAATGGCATCATACAACAGAGATATGTGCATATATAATGTTTATAGCAGCATAATTCCTAATAGCTTAATCCTGAATAGCTTAATCTTATGCAATCCTAATAGCTTAATCCTATACATCCTTCAACAGATGATGGATTTGGTATATATGCTTCACGGAAGGCTACTCACCATAAAGAAAGACAGATCTGAGACATGTGTGGAAAAATGGATGCCCCTGGGAAATATAACATTGAATAAAATAAATTAGACACACAAGTTTAAATACCATGTAGTACTTCTCTTTTGATTAAGGAAATGTGTAAATAAAGAACACATAAAGGATAGCTAGAAGGAGACAAAGGGAAAGATCACTTGCAAATGGTAAGGAGTCAAAGAGAACATGGATGAGAACAGAGGGAGAGGGAAGAGAGAGTAAGTAGAATATAGATATGCCATGTCCCTGAACCTAATAATCTAAAGGATTGTAAACATCGTATATTTTAAAAATGAGATAAGATCAGTGATATCAACATAAATGAAAATAGGGAAATAAGGGTCAGAAAAGGGAAAAGAGGCAGAAGAGAAGAGGAAAGGCATTAAACAGAGAATCAAGCTGTATTACATACATGTACCCACTCCCCAAGATGATTGCAAACTTGCTGTACTCCAAACTGGTACTAATAAAAAAATTAAATGTAAAAAGAAAACAAAGTGTATAAAAGCCAACACTAGAGAGTCTTTTGCAAAGTTGGGGACAGAAAGAGAAAACCACAAACTGTAACAGCAAAGCAGCCCCAGGAACCTGCACCTGGTCCTGGGCCTGACAAGAGCTCCATATGTTCTGCCTGCCCCCTGTTGTCCTGGGCACCCCTGTAGGGAGTTTTCTGTCTGGGCTCACACTGATTTTCCCTCACTGTGTCTCTTGCACAGTAATACACGGCTGTGTCCTCAGATCTCAGGCTGCTCAACGTTAGTGAAACTTGGCTCTTGGAAGTGTCCCTGCTGATGCTCACTCGAGACTGAAGGGCTGAGTTATAATTTGTGCTTCCACCACTCCATATCACACCAATCCACTCCAGTCCCTTCCCTGGAGCCTGACGAACCCAGTGTACATTATAACTAGTTAGAGAGAATCCAGAGACTGTGCAGATAAGGGACAGGGTCTCTGAAGGCTTCACCAGGCCAGGTCCTGACTCCTGCAGCTGCACCTGGGACAGGACACCTGTGAACAAGAAGCATCACAAACAGTCAAACACACCAGCCACCCAGTTCCCAAGTCCCTCTCCTGAAACTCAGAGACACTCACAGCAGGGAGCTGCCACCAGGCAGAGGAGCAGCACCAAGGACTCCATGCTCAGTGAAGCTCCTGTGAGAGGAGACTGGGGCTGCTCAGCCAGGGCTGGATTTTCATCCTGAGCCTGGGGGCTGCTTTGCATGAGGGAGGCCCTGAGTGTATAAGAGGGGCACAGAGGGCAGGGTACTCTAGTCCTTCCCAGGGAAAGTGTTTTACTTATGATGATCAGTTGCACTGGGGGCAGGAACAGCCCAGAGATACTTGTCTGTATTGTCTGTGGTATTCATACTTTCACACAAAGTAAAATTGAATTAGGGCAAGGATTCTGTTGAATGTGAGAGAAGTTTATGTGGGAATCTTTAACCTCAAAGTGTCCATGTCCTGGACAGGTTCTGATGTGCTGACTGCATTTTCTAATGCCTGTCTTTTCCAGGGAAGGGTTTGTAGTGGGGCAGAGAAGTGTGTATTTGTGTATTTCTTGTTGGAGATGGAGAAAAATGTTTTAGAATCTGACTAAGCTTTCTTTCTTTTTCTTGGTGTAACACCTGTCCACTTCTCCATGACTGCTTTTTCTAAATTTACTTTGTTACCTAGTGTGTGGTCTTCACAGACAACCTCTAGATCTTGCTTCCTAGGTCCTCACAGTATCCTGATTTGGAGAAGGTTCTTGGATTTCATGTATCTCATCTTGGCCCATTCTTGGCTATTTAAAATCAGGGCTCTCTACTGCTGCCTGGAAATGCTGGGACTCTTCATGGACTAGAGACGTTCTGCCCCTCCCTCTCACAACCCTGCACCTGAAGACTCATGTTTTCATAATGAATTGAGTTTTGAAATCTGCAAGCTAAATCCAATGCTTGGAATATCACCTCCAAGGTCCCAGTTCACCTTACACCGATAGAGAGGGAGATGCGAGACAGATGTAGGGAAATCCTCACAGGTCAAGGGCATATGAGACTTTGTACCTGGTCCCATACCCACAGGCCTCTCAGGGATGTTGAATGTTCTGAGGTGAGTAGGCTCCCTCTCTGCACACCCACTGTAGCTCCTCCTG
>NW_004624846.1:196400-223981 GCF_000247695.1 Heterocephalus glaber
CAGGGGAAAGGAAAGAAGGGAAAGGAAAAAATGATGAGAAATGGAAAAAAATGGAAATAAAGTCTTTGTAAATAGGGAAGGGTGGAGGGGGTGAAGGGAAGGGTGGGAATGGGGAAAAAATAAGAACCAAGATGCATTATGTAAAGGTACAGTTCCCAATGAGAAATGTAATTGTGTTGTCTACCTACAATGTACCAATAAAAGAATTTAATACAAAAGAAATTCATGTTTAGGAGATGAAGAAAGTAATTATGTAAAAATATACTTGTGCAATTAAATTTCACAGAGAATCTTTACTTGGAACTTGGCTACTTCATAAGTCATCTGCACCTTATGTGTTGCAGGGTCTCTTCGTGTCATATGATGTTAAGACAGAGAGAAAGCCACAGAGGCTGACAGGAAGCCCTCACTCCCCAGCTTCCTTCTCTGCTCCTGCTCCTGGGACCTTTTCTGGTGCTCAGTTCATCCTTAGCCGCCTCTGCTGGTCTTGGCCAGCCTGATTCATGTTCTCTGACAGTTTCTATTGCACAGCAATACACAGCCATGTCCCCTGATTTCAGACTGATAATTTGTAGATACAGCACCCTCTTGGTCTTGTCTCTGGTGATGCTCAATTGGCCCTTCATGGAATCTATTGTTAAATTTTTCAGTTTTTATTTTTATTAGTACAATTTGGAGTATTCAATGGATACATTCATTGTAAGGAGTTAGTAAATATTATAAGCCATTTACTTCTTTTTTATAAGATTCTCTTCCTTTCTTTCTCTCCTTTCCTCCATTTTTTGTCCCTTTCTCTTTTATAGAAGATGTATGATCTAATTTCCAATTATGTATATTTTTAGTTTTGTTTTTATTTAATCTCATTTCTTAGATAAGAGAAGTGGTGTGATATTTAAGCTTTTGTGTCTGATTTATTTCACATATATAATGCAATAGTTTTGCAGCTGTTCCTTGGACAGAGGACTAACATTTATAGTATATTAAGAACATAAAAATTAGACTCCCAAAGTAAAAGTCATAATCAAAAATTGGGCAAATGAAATGAAGGGGTATTGTGTAGAAATAATACAGTTAGTTAAAAAGTTCATGAGGTAAGTGAATGTAAAATAAAAATATTGAGACAAAATCATTTTTCAAGTGTGATTTCCTCTTCACTAATAAATAATTATGAAATCTATAATTATTAATAAGCTGTTGGACATTTCCATATACAGATAGAAAATGTAAATATTTTGGTACATTTCAGCAAGAAAAACATATGCATTTATAAATAAAGAGGAATATAGAAGATAGTGAAGAAATGGGAAGTAGAGGGAAGTTCAAATAATTCTGCAAATATTCTATCCCATTGTTTCAAAAATATTTCAGTTAATGGTCTAATTTGATTCATTTATAGTACTGGTTTCTCTTCATTTATTGAAAAAGAAGTTCTGTGCTATTGTCTATTTGTTTCGTTTTGTAAAGGAGAGTAATTTTTGTCTATGACTTGTAGTTTAAATAATATTTGTGCCTTTTTTTAAGATTATGGTACACCATTTTATAGAACAACCAACATGAATTGTAAAAGTATATATATATATCAAATAAATAGGAGAAATTTTATCTCCTCTTAAAATGTAGAACTATCATGGTTAGAAATAAAAGGGACAGAAGCTATTGTAAAAGTCAATATTTCAAGCTGTATTGTCTTCTATATTTGAAGAATAAAATCTTTGATATAGAAATCAAGTTTTCAGCCAGGCTGGTGGCTCATGACTATAAACCCAGAACTCTGAGAGGCTGAGACACGAGGAGTGGAAGCAGAGCCCTGCCTGTGAAACTTAGTGATTTTGTGAGATGGCCTCAAAATAAAAATAAAATTATAAATGGACTGGGGCTGTAGCTCAGTGGGAAGGCTCTGAGTTCAGTCCACAGTATTTCAAACAAAACCACGCACAAAAGTAATTTTTCAATATAAATTTTCGAACTGATTCAGTTATATGCAGAGCTACAGAGTATCTTAGTATATTGTAGAATTTAACAAGAACAATAAAAAAAGTTGACAAACAACAGTTTTAGCACTTAGAACATGCTCTGCATCAAAAAGAGTGTAAATATTGGAATTAAAAATTTCAAAACTTTCAGTTTTCTTTTCTTTTTAGGATTCCTGACACATTGGGCTAGACACACAGGGAGACATCCAAGCCTCACCTTCCCACCACACACGTGTCCTGTGGTTTCCAAGGCTCCAGCTCACCTCACAGCAGGTAGAATTCAGATTTGGCCACAGCTGATCCTGAGTGGAGCAAGGCCAGACACAAACAAAGCTGAGCTCTGGTGTTCACAGTTTGTGCAGATTCTGAACACCTGCCCAACTTGGGTCATAGTCAAGGGGACCCCATCTCCCCTAGGACTGTGATCTTGAACCCACCATCCCCTGCCACGTATGGCCTGCATTGGAAGTGGGCACTTCTGCTTTTGAAAAACTAGTGTGTGTGTGCGTGTGTGTGTGTGTGTGTTCCAGTGTATGTGTTTTAAAACTGCAATACTGAATGATAACTTACAAATATCTCATTGTACAGTTATTAATTTCTATATATCTTTACCAGATTTTATGCTTTATGTCAGCATTTCTCTGCCTCACTTCTTGATATTTGTGATAATCCCATGCTGCAGGCACTGTCCTGTGATTGTAGAAAGTTGGCTGTTTGAAGGCATCTAATGTCTAATAACTGGATGTCTCTAGGACAAACATTCAATTGATACAATGTCAACAGTCTCCAGATCCTCTCAGTTTGTCTAAGGGTGGAAATTTCTAATAATAGACGAGGGCTACTATAAAGTACACAATATAGCCAACAACAGTACAAGAGGAGGGTGTGGGATGGACTAGGATTGGGAAGGACTCATAGGAAAGGGAGCTCCATCCGAGAGTGGAGGAGGCTCATTCAGAAAAGTACGTATTTGTAAACGGAAAAAGTAATGGCATTATGTGGTTCACTTCACTGCCAACAAAGAGCTCATCTACAAATATTATTTTGAAAAATCTACTGAGACAATGAATGCTAGAAAAAAACTGACTTCATACAAAAATATTCTGATATTCTGAGACAGGAGAGCTCATTAGAATTACTATGCATGGTGCTGACAGGGGATGTGTGGCAGGGACAAAAACACAGCTCTAAGAGAAGTTGTGCTTTGCCTCCTGTGCACCTGCTCCTGGGGCGGACAGTGTGCTGTGTGTCCTGAGTGCCCACTACTGGTCCTGAGTGTCCCTGCAGGGAGGTTTGTGATTCACATGGAAGTCCCCTCATTGTGTCTCTTGCACAGTATAATACATGGCAGTGTCCTCAAGGGTAACAGAATTCAGCTGCAGGAAGTACTGGTTCTTGGATGAGTCTCTGGAGATGCTGACTCGACTCTTGAGGGAGGGGCTGTAGTTCTTGTGACCATCACTATATATGATTCCAGTCCACACAGCGAGGGTCTCCTAACACATGTGTGGATGTGAGAATGAAAGAGATGTCAGGGAAGATTCCAAGGGCCTCACTGAGGGCCTGGTTGCCTTGACTATAAATGAGTGGGAAGAGGATGAGGTAGAGCAGGAAGTTTGGAAGCAGAGGCAGATCTTCAGGTGTGTAAACATGGGGCGCACCTTAGATATCCAAGTGCAGACACAAGATTTGTATGGATGAGTTTAGAGCTGAACTGGAATGCAAGTGAGGGGAAATTTGTTTTCAAGCCCAATAACAAGGGCAGTTCTAAAGATTAAGAGTAGCAAAAAGTTAGTTGTGATACTTGCTAATATCTAACTGACAGATTTGGGGAATGTGGATGATAGAGCAGAAATGGCTTGATGTGTAGTGGGTGTAACCCCAGTCTCTGAAACGTGATCTACAGCCTCTCTCTGCACTGGTCCATGGGATTGAGCTCTGAGCTGGGTAGTCATGGCTGCCCTCTGCTGGTCCTGAGCACCTAGCAAGGAGGTTTTTGTCTGGGCTCACACTGATGTCCTCTCACTGTGTCTTGCACAGTAATACACGGCGGTGTCCTCGGTGGTCACGGAGTTCAGCTGCAGGAAAATCTGGTTCTTGCCTGTGTCAGCAGTGATGGAGATGCGGTCCTGGAGATCTGGGTTGTAGCTTGTGCTCTCTAAGTAGTAGTCCCCCATCCGCTGTAGAGCTTTCCCAGGAGGCTGACGGATCCAACTCCAAGCATAGCTACTTAGGGAACCCCCGGTGACTGTGCAGGTGAGGGACAGGCTCTGCGATGGCTTCACCAGGCTAGGTCCTGACTCCTGAAGTGTCAGATCAGACAGGACACCTGAGGACAAGGGGAGTCATGGTGAGTCTTTCCCATCCCACTCCCAGGCCCCTGTAAACTAGAGATCCCCAGACCCTCACCCAGAGGAGCTGCCATCAGGCACAGAAGGGTCCACAGCCTCTGCATGATGCCTGTGGGATGGAGACCTCCACACTGACCCAGTCTGTGCCCGGTGATTTCTTCTACCAGCACCCAGTGTGATTTGCATGTGTGTCTCGGTGGTATAAGAAGCTGAGCCAGGGTGACTGTTATGGGTTCCTGAGCCCTAGTGCTGGGCTGTGGGAGCTGCTGAGCCTGGTAATGGTGGTCTGGGATTCAGTCCTGGCCAAGTGTTTTCTGTTCCTGTGGCTTTTCTTGGTTGGTGCTAACAGATTATGGTCATGTAAAGAAAATGTTGAGGATTGCCCTCTGCTGTCAGGCCATCATGCTGTGGCTGTCTTTGGAGAGTCTCTTTCTGGTAGCATTCTTGGTGGTTGTTTAAATTCTACCTTGGCCTACGTGCCTGGAGACACAGAGAGACTGTCCTGGCCCATCTTAATCAGGTATGGATGGTATCTAAGGAAGATTGCTACCAATTTCCTCCCCAGTGTCTCTATCTATAAAAATAGATAGTGAACTGGCCATGATGCAAAAAAAGTCCTAATTCTCACCAGCCCCTGAACAGGAATTTGGCCAAGGACAATTATACCTGAGAATACCATGGCAGGTGACAGCTAGTTGCAACAAGGCAGAGGGCATGGGTCTCACTGTTGAGATTCAGGGTTGTGAATTGTTACTGAACATTGAAAGGAACTGTGCACATGAGAGTCTCCCTGAATTCACAGACTTCACAGAGTTCATTGACCACACAGAGCATATAATAGGGATCTCAGGGAAGTGCAGTCAGGCAAAATTCATTTCTATTCAAACTAAGCAGTAGAGGAAATCAAAAGTATGTCATTTCCTGGACTCTGGATGTCCAGTTAAAAACCCCAGCTCCCTTCATGATGGCCCCACAGGTGACATTCTCACAATATCCAGATTCTTTCATCAGGCTCTTTGTGACTCCCTCCAAATATAGACACACTGCCACTGTTAGTTCTTGTGGAGAAAGTTTCCACACCAACTCTGGAGAATAATAGAATAGGAAGATACGTTAATGAAGAAACCCAGCAAGGAGCAGTGGATTGGTATAGTCCTTGTCTTTAATAAAATTGAGACAGCAAAAACCTTATCCATTCCTAAAGTAAGACGAGAATGCCATTAGAAAGAAGGTGCAGATAGGAGCAAATGCGTATGAGGCAACATTGATGAGGTTGAAAATTTGAATAAAATTCTAATAGATCTAGTTGGGTAGTCCAGAGAGAAAAAAGACAATATTTTTTAAAAGGTAAAGAATATATTTTTTAAAAATCTCCCTCTCTTTGTCTGTTTCTTCATTTGTTTATCCATTCACTTATTGAATGACATATTTCTTTTCAATATGGGGCAGTTATGACTGAAGCAGCTATAAAAATTCCTATGTCATTTTTCTGGTAGATATTATTTTTGTTTCATTGAATTTTGTTTTAATGCTGCTTGAGCTGATATTTAAAAACATCAAAAATCACACATATTTTAGAATACCTTGTGATGTTTCAATACATGTATAAATTCTGTAGGGTTTAAATCAGAGTAAACTTGTCTACTACTTGAGAATTTATCATTTTGTTGTAGTGGCACCATTAAACTCCCTTCTGCTAGATTTGTGTCATACACAGTGCAGTACTGTTATCTATAGTCACCCTACTGAGTAACAGCACACCGGAGCTCTTGTGTCTAGGGGACTCTCCCACCTTACTCATTGATCACCCTATCCCATCCTCATATCTGATAAATACTTGGGGCATGTAGTTCTCTTGGCTGTGATGTCTGATGATGCCTGGCTTTAGAAAGTCTGTCACAGTGTTTTCCACGTAGTTTTACCTTCTTGGTTTTCCACAAGGTGTGAGAGGTGAATGAGAACAAGAAGTGAGAATTGTGCTTTCTCAACAAGTCACCACGTCCAAGGACACGCTCCATGACCTACTTCCTGACACTAGGCCCCACCTTCCAACAGCCCATTTCTGTCCAACCTCATCAGTGGGTTCATCCGTTTAGTACATTGGTGTTCTCTTGATATAATCTCCGCTCTGTACCTCACATTTTAATATTGCTGCACTGGGAATCAAGTCTTCCATGCAGGAGGTATAGGGACCAGTTAAAGTCCAAAAAGTAACCCTAAACCAGTGAGGCCTAACATTTTAGAAATGAGCACCCAAACTGCAACACGAAATACTCATTTATTGCAAAGTGTCAGCACTACGATTAAACCTGAACACTGAACTTTTAGTTTAGGAAAAAATCAACTCATACATTAACACCATTTGTCTTAAAAGAACAACAAATAAAACCTGTGCCACAGGTTCACAACACTTGCCTAGGCTTTTTCACAGCTATGCTTATTCAATATTATACTACAGCTCAGTAAAGGTCCATGCTGTGGTTATTTCTATTCTGTTGCTGTATGGATTTGAGGCACAGGTTAGGTCCTACCTGTGGGCAATCTGGGTTGCTACCTGGAACTACTCATGATAAAGTTCTTAAAAACTTTTAAATTTTATTTGTAAAGGCTTGAATTCATTTAGTTTATACGTTTCTTGGGAAATGGTTACATGTACATACCACAGCATGCTTCTATCTTTTATTAATGACCTTTCCCTACCCTCACCCATGATGCACCTTTATATACAGAAAATTTGTCAGGTATGGACAATTAAGAAGCCTGTGTAGAAATGAAAAATTAACAGGAAGAAAGGGCTCTGGGGAGGAGAGGATCCCCAGAGGCTGACAGGAAGGGCACTTTCTACATTTTCCTGATCTGCAGAGTGGAGAGAGCAGTGACTTGAGAACCAGCCTGAGATCTTGTACAGGAGGCCCTCAAGGTTGAGTCTCTGTGCTGCTCTTGCACAGTAACATGTGGCTGTGTCTGCAGGGTCCATGCTGGTCATCGTGAGGGACACCTGGGTGTTGGAGTTGTCCTTGGAGATTGTGAGCCAGCTCTTCAGGGCTGGACTCTAGTACTTATCATCTTCCCAATCAATTCTTGCCATCCACTCCAGGCCCTTCCCTGGGGGCTGATGGATGCAGGCTACACACATACCAGATGTGCTCAGTGAGAAACCAGAGAAGAAGCAGGTCAGCCTGAGGGTCTGGGTGGGCGTCACCAGCCCAGGGCCAGACTCCTTCAGAGTGACCTGACACCAGACCCCTGTGGAGAAACAGAGAAGAAGGTGAAGGTGGTTCAGGTGAGGACAGGAGCCTTTGCATCCCTAAGGTCTTGACCAGAGGACTCACAGGTAGGAAGAGTCAGCGGCAGGAGTGTTGACCAAAGCCTGTCCATGGTGGGCTCAGGAGTCCTGACCCAGGCCCTGCGGGGCTTTTTAATTCAGAAGATGAGGCTGGAGATTTGCATTCCCCTCCCCCAAGTCCTTACCCCAATTAGAGGGTTCATGATCTAGGACCCAGTGGGAGTGAGTCTGGGATGAATAACACATGAGCATTCAGTGGTGGCTTCCATATCTGATCCCCATGCAGGAACACCTGCCCACTCAGGATCAGGGTCTCAGGACACTAAGGGTCACATGAGCCCTGTGTTTGGAGGACATCAAAGTGGAGAGGCCTCCACTGCAGCAGACAAGATTCTCCCTGTGCTGCCTGTCCTGCAGGATGAGAGGTGACCAGGACAGGTAATACCTGTCCCAGAGGGCTGTGTATCTCGAGACAGCAGCAGGCTATTCCTGTGTGTTCTGTCCTGTTCTTTCTGTGACAGACAGAGAGAGGGATGGAAGGAATCTAATAGAGGGACAATGGACAAGTCATGTCAGTTACTGTGTGAACAGGTGCCTGCTATTCAGTGTCTGCATGTGGGTGTGTCACCTCACAAGAATAACTCAAAGAGAAGCTACCTTGTCCTCCTGCACAGTCAGCCCTGAGGATGGAGAAGTTTACACATCTGATTTCATTATGGTCCTCCCATGTTGGATTCGGGGCTTCTGGCAGTTTGGGGTGGGACTGGCTGACAACAATTTCCCCCACAGCCTCACTCTGCTGATAAACTGGGACAGTCCACCATGCAGGTTCTTGAGACTTCCTCCAGCACAGATGATCCTCATCACCCAGGAAATTGTGAGACAACAAGTGGATATGCAACAACCATGTCTGTCTCTTCTGAGGCCCATTATACAGTAGAAATTAGTCATTTTAATATTAGTTTATACATTATGATCATTTTCTACCTTGAGTGGTTATGATTCACTATTTAGGCAATAGTTCAGCAATTAAAGGCTGGATGTTTACACTGTTATCTGTTACTATGTATTTTGTTTATAAGCAGTAGAAAACATGCATGAGAGTCAGAATGATTGGGATAATGAATGCACAGCCAAATCAGCGTGTGGAGCAATGATGGAAACTCTTACAGCTTCTCCTCATTTTTTCTAGTGCCAATTGGATGAAGAGCTCTCCGGGAGGTGCAGAGGGGTGAAGAGCTTTCTTAGAAGGAACCTAAATCCCTGTGTGACAATAGCTTTTAGTCAGAGTTCAAAATCAACATGTACTGTGTTAAGCCTTTGAGTTTTGTGATTCATTGATAATATGAGCTGTGGGACTGTTAAATTCTACTGGGAAAAGAAGAGGTGATAAAATGGTGATCATTAACATTTCTGTCATTTAAGAAAAAGGAATGATTAATCTGAGGACAGAGCCATGGGTCAGGTGTGTCGCATGTCTGTCCCTCATTATAATTTTGAAGCAGAGAACTTGTGTTCTATGTCACAGATCTCCAGAGAAAGAGAAATTTGGCTTCAGATAGTGGCACATGGGATTTCTTGCCTAACTTTATTTAGATTACTTAGATCAGGAGATGTGAGACATCAGGTGATGGCACATGCATAGGGTTATATATGTACATAGGGTTCATAGATTTTTGTACTTTTGTAGAATTGATAATTTAAACATTTTTTTCATTAAGTTTATTGGTACATTTCAGGTATAAAATACAGTTAAATTCGTTGGAATATTTACTTTTACTGGTGTTAAAATACTAAAAGTGTAAATAAGGTTCAAATGATATAATTGATAATGTGAAATAGGATAATTTTTGATAGCCATTAATTCTACAGGTTGGAGTAGAAATCAATAGCGCCTTCAGCAGCCAATTTTTGTGCTATTTCTAGAGACAGGGCTCTGCTCCCACTAAATGTAAATGGCATGTGGACATTCACGGAGGAACTTGAAAAGACTCAGAGGTGGGACATAGCATGTAATTTCTGAGAAGGTTTCAGAAAGGTCAGGGACCTCTTGCAGGATGAAATTTAAAAGGCCACAATAGAGACCAGATGGCTCCAAGTTAGGTGATGATCTACTCTGGGAGGCGTCCCTACCTTGGGCTGCAAACAGCCAGGTGCACCTGGGACATAGCACCAGGGACAGGAACTCTCGTTCCTTAAGGCAAGACAACTTAGTGACCATGCTGGTCCTGGTGTGGTGCAGAGCAGAGTGAGGAGATGGAGGTGCCCAGTGCTTCCCAGGCTGTGCTGGAAGGAGAGGGCCAAGGTCACTTCTGAGAGGCATGGTCTACAGCTGCAAGTATCTCTGCAGCTCTACCTGCAGGAACCAGTGCCTGTGTGGGGAGGACCATGCATGCAATTCATTTTAAGTTCTTATTGTTTTACAGAGAACTGTACCAGGAGCTTGATATTATGTAATACAAACAATGATTGATTATTTCAGAGAACTTACATAAGTGACTGATGAATGAAATGTTAAAGAAAATAATTACAATAATGACAGTCATGAGAAAACTCTATGAAAAATAAAATATGAATATTTTGATATTCATTTATATGCAGTCTCCTAAATAGATCAGTAAATATACTGAAACTTGTGTTTTTTCATGAGAAAGTAAAAGAGACAGAACAAATTGCTATTTCATAAAATCTTAGATCATAAATTCCGTGGTGAAAGTGCAGGCCCTCATCCTGTTCAGCCCTTGGAGACAGAAAGAGCCCAGTGAGATCCCTGGACACTGCTATGAGTCCAGCCCAGCTGCCCCTCTTCCCTCTCCCTCTGAGCACAGGGCTCCACATGGTGCTGGTGCTGATCCTGGGGACAAGGTCTCCTGAAGCGGCCTACATGTGAGAGCTGTGTGTTCTCAGATCCTGTGGAGGGGGATGTGAAGGATTTAATTCCCTAATCTGAAGCATTTATTTCTGGACGAGACAACACCATGTAATAGGTATAAATTTTCAGATTCATTTTTAGATGATGATGATTAGGCATTCAAAAGAAACCCAAACTAAGAAAATTTACAAGGTACTTTGAAGTACATTCAAGTCGTATTTACTCATCTAGTAAAATTCATGTTTAGGAGGGCCGGGGATTTAGCTCAGTGGTTTCTCCGCCTGCTGCGCAAGCGCAAGGAGTGGAGTTCTTCCATCCCCCGTACCAAAAACGAAAAAACAAAAAAAAACCAATTCATGTTTAGGAGATGAAGAAAGTAATTAGGTAAATATATACTTGTGCAATTAAATTTAACAGAGACTCTTTACTTGGAACTTGGTTACTTCATAAGTCATCTGCAGCTTATGTGTTGCAGGGTCTCCTCAGGTCATATGATGTTAAGACTGAGAGGAAACCACAGAGGCTGACAGGAAGCCCTCACTCCCCAGCTTCCTTCTCTCCTCCTGTTTCTGGGCCCTTTCCTGTTGCTCAGTGGATCCTTTGCGCCCTCTGCTGGTCGTTGACACCCTGAAGGAAGGTTTGCGTCTGGCCTGCATTGGTGTTGCCTCACTGTTTCTCTTGCATAGAAATACACAACCAGGTCCTCAGCTCTCAGACTGATTACTTGCAGATAAGGCTTGCTTTTGGCCTTGTCTCTGGATATGGGTAACTGGCCTGTCCTGGAGTCTGCGTAGTATGTGATACCTACATCAGTTACTAATTAGCAAAACTCACCCTTGCCCCTTCCCTGAAGCCTGGCAGAAGCAGCACATGTTATAGCTATTGAAGGTGAATGCAGAGGCTGCACAGTCTCTAGGACCTGCAAGCTGTACTAAGGCTCCCCACACACCACCAGCTGCACCTCACACTGGACACCTGCAAACACAATCATCCTGCTCAGGAAACTGTCATACAAGTCCTCTGTTTATCCTGCTCTTGTACACTTACGTACGCAGGTTCTATTATTCTCCATAAACCACCTTTTAAAGGATCAACAAGGAAAACTCAGGTCAGTATAAGCTCTGAGGTGTCTGTGTTCAGTCCTGACCAGTGAGTGGGAACACCAGGGTCCCCAGGTCTGGGCTACACTCCAGAGCTGCAGGGTTAGGGCTGGGCTGTTCTTTTCTATATTAATTTTACTGGTACATTTTATACAATATAATGGCATTCATCACTGGAGAGTTGTACCTTTACGTAATATATCTTGAGTCTCATTTACCCTCATTCCCCTGCCCTCCCTTCAACTTTTCCTCCCCTCTCTGTTTTCAAAGACGTTTCAATTTTTTCCCTTTCTCTTGTTACCTTTTTTCCTTTCAATTACCCCTCCCACTTCCCCTTCCCCTTTTCACCTTTTCTTCCTATTTTACATTATCTATTATACATTTTGATCCTTATTTACACTTTCAGGTTCTCACAGCATGGAAACTATTTGGTATTTACACATGTTTGTGCTATTTATTTCACTTAAGAGTATTGCTTCAATGTGTATCCATTTAGCTATAAATGTCTCTAATTTCTGATTCTTTATGGCTGAGTTGTACTGCATTTTATAAAACAAAAGCATCTTCTTTATCCAGTCTCCAGTTGACGGACAATTAGACTGTTTCAAGTTTTAGCTATTACAAACTGTGTCGATATAAACATAGGTGCACATATATCGCTGTGGTATGATGCTTTTAAGTCCTTTGGGAAGATACCCAGCAGAGGACTAGCTGGGTCAAATGGGACCTCTTATGCTAGTTTTTTGAGGTATCTCCATATTGATTTGCACAGTGGTTGGACCAGTGTACACTCCTACCAACAGTGGAGAAGGGTTCCTTGCTCCCCACAACCCCACCAGCATTTGTTATTGGTTGATTGCTTGATAGCAGCCATTCTTCCTGGGGTGAGGTGGAGCTCAGTGTTTTCTTCTGCATCTCTCGAATGACCAGTGATGTTGAACATTTTTTCATATGTTTATTTGCTGCTTTTACATCTTTATCTGAGAAATGTCTGTTCATTTCAGATGCCCATTTTTGGATTGAATCTTTGTATTTGGGAGGTCTGATATTTTTGAGTTCTTTATATATTTTAGATAGTAAGGTTTTGTCTGAGGAACAGCTGGTAAAAAATGTTTCCCACATTGTAGGTTGTCTCTTGGCTCTGCTGGTGGTTTCTCTTGCAGTACAGAAGCTTTTTAAAAAGATGAGATCCCAGTCGTTGATTCTTGGTGCTGGTTCCCATGCTACTGAGGGTTTGTTCATAAAGTCTTTTCCTATGCCAATGTCTTTGAGATATCTACCTAACTTATCTTCCATCAAGTTTAGTATTTCTGTTTTAATATATAGATCTTTAATCCACTTTGATTTTAGTTTAGTGAATGGTGAAAGATAAGGGTTTTGTTTTAATCTTTGGCAGGTTGAAATCCAGTTTTTCCAACACCATTTATTAAAGAGGCTATCTTTCCTCCCATGAGGATGGTTGGTTCCTTTGTCAAAGATGAGTATGTCTGGAGTTGTAGTGAGCATGTCTGCAGTTGTTTCTGCATCTTCTAATCTATTCCACTGATCCTCAGGTCTGTTTCTTTGCTAGTACCATGCTGTTTTTATCACAGTGGCTTTGTAATATAGTTTCAAGTCAGAGATTGTGATACCCCCATCATGACTCTGTTGCCTAGAATTGCTTTTGGTAGCTAGGTCTCTACTGGTTCCAAATGAATTTTTAGATTGTTTTCTCTAGTTCTGTGAAATATACTGTTGGGATTTTAATCAGGATTGCATTGAATCAAAAACACATTTTCTTTATCCAGTCTCCAGATGATGGGCAACTGGACTGTTTACAACTTTTAGCTATTATACATTGTGCTGCTATGAACATGGATGTACATATATCTCTGTGATATGATTCTTTTGATTCTGTTGGGAAGATACCCAGTAGAGGAATAGCTGGGTCAAATCTGACCTCTAATCATAGGTCTTTGAGGTATCTCTATAATGATTTCCACAGTGGTTGCACCAATCTACACTCCCACCAAGAGTGGAGAAGGATTTTTTTTTTCCCCACAGCCCCGCCAGCATTTCTTATTGCTTGATTTCCTGATAGCAGCCACTCTTTCTGGGGTGAGGTGAAATCTCTGCTTTGTTTTCATCTGGATCTCCTGAATGACTAGTGATGTTGAACATTTTTCATATGTTTAGTTGCTGTTCCTACTTCTTTGTCTGAGAAATGTCTGTTCATTTAAAAAAAATTCCATCAAATTTATTGGCACATTTTAGGTATGCAATACAGTTACATTCATCATTGGAATCTTGCACCCTACATATATCTTGGTTTTTATTTTTTCCCCAATCCCTGCCCTCCCTTCACCCCCTCCACCCTTCACTATTTACAAAGATTTTGTTTCCAAATTTTTCCTTTTCTCATTTTTTCTCTTCCCTGCTTTCCTTTCCTCTTCCCCTTTCACTTCCTCTACTCCTTTAGACCTTTTCTTCCTATTTCACAATATCAATTATACATTTTGACCCTTATTTACACTTTTAGCTTTTCACACCTGAGAAACTACTCGGCACTTACACATATATGTCGTATTTATTTCACTTAAGAATATGGCCTCAATGTGAATCCACTTGGATATAAATGTCTCTAGTTTCTCATTTTTTATAACTGAGTAATATTTCATTTAAAAAAAACCCACATATCTTCTTTATCCAGTCTCCAGTTGATGGGCAGTTGGGCTGTTTCTAACTAAGCTTTGGCTATTGCAAATTGTGCCTCTAAAACCATGGATGAATATATATCACTGTCAATGATTATTTTAATTCTTTTGGGAAGATACTAAGCAGGGGAATAGCTGGGTCAAATGGGACTTCCAGTCCTAGTTCTTTGAGGTATCTCCATACTGATTTCCACAGTGGTTGCATCAGTCTACAGTCCCACCAACAGTGGAGAAGGATACATTTTTCCCCACAACCCTGCCAGCATTTGTTGTAGGTTGATTTCTTGATAGCAGTCATTCTTTCTGGGTGTGAGGTGAAACCTCAGTTTTGTTTTCATTTCCATCTCTTGAATGACCGGTGATGTTGAATATTTTTCATATGTTTATTTGCTATTCCTACTTCTTTGTCTGAGAAATGTCTGTTCATTTTAGATGCCCATTTTTGGATTGCATCTTTAAATTTGGGAGGTCTGATTTTTTTTAAGTTCTTTGTATATTCTAGATGGTAGGCCTTTGTCTGAGGAACAACTGGTAAAATTTTTCTCCCATATTGTGGGTTGCCTTTTAACATTGTTGGTGATTTCTCTTGCTGTGCAGAACCTTTTTAATAAGAAGAGGTCCCACTTGTTGATTGTTTGTGGTAGTTCATGGGCAACTGAGGTTTTGTTCATAAATTTTTTTCCTGTACCAATGTCTTCAAGATATCTACCTAAACTTTCTTCCAGCTGATTTAATGTTTCTGTTTTAACATTCAGATCTTTAATCCATTTTAAATTTAGTGCATGGGGAGAGATATAGGTCTAGTTGTAATCTTTCGCAAGGTGAAACTCAATTTTTTCAGCACAATTTATTGAAGAAGCTATCTTTCCTCCAGTGAGGGTGTTTGGCTCCTTTGTTGAAGATGAGTTGGCTGAGTGTGTCTGGAGTTGTTTCTGGATCTTCTAATCTGTTCCACTGACCCTCAGGTCTGTTTCTTTGCCAGTACCATGCTGTCTTTATATCACAGTAGCCTTGTAGTATAGTTTCAGGTTGGGGATTGTGATACCCCCTACCTTGTCTTTTTTTGTCGTGAATTGCTTTTGCTATTCTAGGTATCTTCCTGTTCCAAATGAATTTTTGGATTGTATTCTCCAGATCTGTGAAGTATGCTGCTGGAATTTCAATTGAGATGACATTGACTCTATATAGCAGTTTTGGAAGTATTGGCATTTTCGCTATGTTGGTTCTTGCAAGTGATGTCCTTCCATTTTCTGATATCCTGTTCCATCCCTTTTTTCAGAGTGCTATAGTTTTCAGAGTAGAGGTCTTTAATTTCTTTCATTGGGTTGATTCCTAGGTATTTCCTTTTTTTGGATACTATTGTGAAGGGAGTTGAATGTCCAATTCCTCTCTCAGTGAGTCTGTTGTTCATGTGCAGTAAAGCTATTGATTTTTGTGTATTGACCTTGTATCCAGCTACACTACTGAGTTTGGTTATTAAGTCTAGAAGACTTTTGGTGGAGTTCTTGGGGTCTTCTATATACAGTATCATGTCATCTGCAAATAGTGACAGTTTGACTTCTTCATTTCTTATCTTTATTCCTTTTATTTCTTTCTCTTGTCTAATTGGTGTGGCTAATGTTTCCATAACTATATTTAATAGGAATGGTGATAGTGGACATGCTTGTCTTGTACCTGATGTTAGTGTGAAGCATTTCAGTTTTTGACCATTGAGTATGGCATTGGCTGTTGTTTTTTCATACATGGCTTCTATCAGTTTGGGGTAGAGACCCTCTATTCCACTTTTTGTAGGATTCTTATCATGAATGCATGTTGCATTTTGTCGAATGCTTTTTCTGCATCTATTGAGATGATCATATGATTTCTGTACTTGGCTCTATTAAAATAGTGTATTAAATGTATTGATTTTTGTATGAAGGAGGCCCTGTTAGTATGATATTTTCTATTTAGGCAGCTCTGGCGATGGAGAGGGCAGTACCCATAACAAATATGAGTGAGCATGGCAAGTTTGGTAATAGTAATCACATTCAAGAAATTATGTTTGCTCATTATTTGATAGTGTCCTGAGTATATAACTTCTCCTTTCACTTTTATTCATGAACACAGGTCATGTATTTTTTGAATTAATGGTGTTTGCTTTATAATCATGCAAGATTATGAAAATGTCATAATCAATTCTGTTTGCCCTGTGGATGTTGCTCTCATTTTCTTGGCCTGTTCTCCCTCAAGTTGTGACTCCACCAGTCCCCAATCCAGTGCCTGCAGATAGAGGGACACACCTGGTGAGGTTTGGAGCTCCCCCTTCTTGCATGGTGAACAAGTGTGACTTTCCTGCATTTTACTATTTGATGAAGGCAAACAGAACCAATGTTGATGTGGATTCTAGTTGATAAGACTATCCCTATCTATCTCTTTGTCTTTATTTTTTTTCTGTTTTCATGTATTGTTTTTTAATTTTTAATTTTTTTATTTTTATTAATACAGTTTGCACTATTCAATGTTTACATTCATTGTAGGAGTTGTTCCATGTATATGTGTTGCTCTTGCACAATACTAGACAGCAGTGTCCTCAGGGGTCACAGAATTCAGGTGCAGGAAGAACAGATTCTTGGATGTATCTCTGGAGATGCTGACTTGACTCTTGAGGGATGGGTTGTAGTTATTGCTACATCATCAAGTCACATTGTCCAGAACCTTGCAGTCCCTCAATGTGAGGCCGTCAATCACTTAATATCAGCTTTGTGGAAGATGAGGGGGGCTTGTGCGGGGGGCAGGAGAACTCTCAGGGTCCAGGAGTCAGCCCAGGATGAGGTGCCACGGTGCACTGCTTCCTGGGTTACAAGAGTCTGCATCCTCAGCTCCTGTTCCTGTTCTCAGCACCAGTAGAGAGGAGAGAAAGGCAAGACATGAGCTCAAAAGTCCAACCAGGTTTCTTAACAAACCCAAGAGTGACCTCTTTGATCTGGCAGAGGGAAGAGAGAAGGTGTTTTGTACAGACTCAGGGTGTTGTAAGGGGTGGAAGTGATTGGAGAGGTTTCTGACAGGAGACTTCCAGGAGACTTAGCAGGGGACTTTGATTCCTTGTTTTTGCTAACCTGGCCATTTTTCCCAGGAAAATGAATGTTAAATACAGAGTTAGATCTCCTGTTCGGGGTCTATCACCATTGAATCCATTGTTTAGGGTAATTTTCTCTCATGGTGGAAGGCTTTTTTCTAATTCACTCTTATTACTCATTATTATACCTTTCCAGTTTTTATTTCTTACTTATTAGAGATTGCTAAGTTGTGTGTATTCAGAAATTCATCCTTTTCATATAAGTTTATGCTCAGGTGTAGCCATAGGCAACTGTGTATGGTCACTGCATAACATGGTGTTTCTGTGTTGAGTCTCAAGATGAACCTTTGACTTATGCACCCTCAGGAGTGAATTAGGCCATCCTTTCTCTGCATTTTGAGAACTCCAGCTATTGTGATCTTGTTAATAGTCATTATAACAAGTGGGAGGTGATATCTCATTGTGGCTTAAATTTTAATTTATATAGCAAAATATTTTGAAATGAATATTTTTTATCCATTATATTTCTAAAACTCTGAAAAAATTTTTAAATAACTATGTTATGCTTTTTGTATAGGCTATTTCTTGTGTATTGTATTATGTTTATATATGTATACATGGTTTAGATATTACTGTTTTACTGTAACATTACAATAAGTTCTGAACTGTTAAATTTTGTTATTGGACTGCTTGCTTTCTCTAGAATGGTGTGATATGTTATAGCTTTTGGTTTATCTTTTTTTTAAAGGCCCTTGACATATATTTTACCCACATAATATAAGATCAAATTATGAGTATACAATTGAATGGAGTTTCCCCTATGAAATCATTTGCGCGTCTACTGTAGCAATACTTATCCTGTGTATGCATCATCATCATAGCGAAATTTATGCTTATTCCCAGTAATTCACTGTCTAACCCATATTCCATCCCCACGGTCCCTGGAAGATGTAGCTCTATTTTGTCTCTGTGTGTGGATATGGATAATGTAGATACTATAAGTCCCCAGTGCCACACAGTAGGGTTTTTATTTATATTTTTTCAATGTATATTCATGGAGTAACAAGGACATCAATACCATCTCTTTTATGGGTGAAAATATCCCATGTGCTTTTAATCAGTCTTTATGCATGGACAGACTTTTAGTAGTTTTTAAATTGTGGTTACAACTAGGGATGTTTATAGGAATGTCAGATTGGATGATTTTATGCAAATGTGCAGTTGTGACACACTTAGTTAAATACCCTGTGCAGTCATAACACTCCTAGTTAATTACCCAAGGAGAGGAATCATATGATGGCTTTATTTTGGCCATTTTAGAATCTATTAAGCTCTTCGTGGACTAGCTATGAAATTTCACAACTCATCACCAATTTTGAGGGCTCTAGTTTTTCCACTTTCTAAGCAGTACATGCTACTGTCTCTAAGTTTTATGCCAACCATACAGATTGGCACAAAAAGCATAAAATTGAAATTATTTTGATAGGCAGATGAACTTTGATAAAAGCACTCTATCTCTACTCTTTATAAAATACTACAAAATTTATAAAATAATATGAAATTTTCAGGAATGGCAATTCCATAAAAACAGAGATATTAGTCCTTGAATTGACTGGGAGAGAGAGGGAGAGAGAGAGAGAGAGAGAGAGAGAGAGAGAGAGAGAGAGTACTATAATAAAAAGTGATAACTAAAAAGTGTGGTGTTCCTTTGGCAATTTAGAAAAATGACTTATAATGACATTGTGTTAATAGTTTTACTTTTTCTGTTTGGAACTTTCTGATCAATAATGAACATCTTCATTTTCATTGGTGAGATTATGAATACTTGAAGTGGTAAAATAAATTTGTTAAAATTAAACAGGTTTAGTTACAAAATGTTAAAAATATTACAAATGTTATATATAAATATTAGCTTGTATGAAGAAAATATAATGGAAAAGATACAAAACCCATTATTATCCTATTTAAATAAAAGGAGAGAAATGACTCACCAGGGTAAGAACAGCAACGAGAATGCAAGTAAAGTCTCCCCAGGGCCTCAGTCCACCTGGTCCTGTTTTGGGCCCCTGGAACATCTGGCTCCTGGGCATCCTGATCATGCTGAATGCTCTGCTGTGGTCCTCAGATCCCTTTGCCATGACTGAGCATCCCCTGGTTGCACTAAGCATGGCCTGTTGGTCCTGATCACCTGAGAAGTGAGGTTTGTGTCTGGGCTCAGACTGACTGCTTCTCACTGCGGATTCCAAATTCCTACCAGAATTTCACCAGGTTCCCTGAGACTTGTTATGATCTCGTTCTGATGACCACAGCAGAATCATTTTTAGCTCAAATATTAAATTGTGTTTTGCACTGTTGAGAATGTGTTCTCCTATTTAAACATACATGACTAATGACACACATCAGAGGTAAGGACAGATATATGAAATTGGAGTGTCTGGGCATAAGTATCATGCTGAAAAGAAGACTCAGATCCTAGTAGGAAAACATCTTGGTTCTCTCTGCATCCCTAGTGCCCCTGCTGGTCCTGAATGCCCCTGCAAGGAGGTTTGTGTCTGGATTCACAGGATGACCTCTCATTGTGTGTTGCACAGTAATACACAGCCATTTCCTAGGTTCTCAGGCTGTGCATTTTCAGATACAATGTGTTCTTGCCGTTGTCTCTGGAGATGGTGAATCTGCCCTTCACGGAGTCTGGGTAGTATGTGTTATCACCTCCTGGGTTAATTTGCCCAACCTACTCCATCCCTTTCCCTGGAACCTGGTGGACCCAGCTCATCCAGCAGTCCCTGAAGGTGAATCCAGAGGCTGCACAGAGAGTCTCAGGGACCCACCAGGCTGCACCAAGCCTCCCCCGGACTCCAAAAGCTGCACCTCAGCCTGGACACCTGCAAACATAGAGACATCTTACTCAGAAAAATGTCATGCATGTCCACCTTTTATCTCACTCATGTTGACACACACACTCAGTATCCCTTGCTCACCAAAAATTACCTTTTAGGACAGCAACAAGGAAAACCCAGCTAAGCACAAGCTCCATGGTGAGCTGTCTGTGCTCAGTCCTGATCACAGAGTGGAAACAGCTGGAGATCCATGGCTGGGATCCTTTGCAGAGCTGCAGGGTCAGGGCTGAGCTGGCTTTCATCAACAGAGGGAGATCCTATTTGCATGGCCTCCTGCTATATAGACAGCTCTGGTGTGGAAGCCTCAGCCAGAGATGGGTCTAGAGCACATGAGAGTGTTCCAGAACATATTATGTAACATTCATAATAAGGAATATATGATCTCCTACTAGGTGCATGAGTTGTGTTGGCCACTTAACCTCATTAGTTTTCTTGTATATATGTATGTATGTATGTAATATATGTGTTTGGTCATTTCCTAAATTTTGCAGATGTGCACCTAACACAAGAAGCATAATAAACCTATGAGGTCAAATGTGATAAGAACATCTCATATTTTTGGGCTTGTATCCTTCTCACAGTACTTACCTGCTCCATGAGCAATTCCAAGACTGAGTTAGCATTCTTAGTGATGTTTTCCAGACCTCTTCCTCTAATGAGAGAACATGACATGATTTTTCAGCATTCTGATTCCTTAAATTAATAGACAACCAGGATTTTTCAAGCCTATATTCAAGTATGATATAACCTGTTTTATTACCTATCTATGCATTAATATTTTCATGTGAAATTATCTATTTTATATACAATAATTTTCATAATGACTTAATGAGATACATTTGAACACAAACATACACTTTGTTAAATACTGATAGAATTATTCCCATGTTTTGTGAGCATGGAAAAGGACCCATAGATTCTTCAACAATTTTCCATAAATTCTTCTTGTATCTTCCTTTATTCCACATGTTCCTTAACTGAAATATTTATTCTAGCATGAGATAATCTGAGTTCATGGTGACAAAATTAGCAGATTAATTTTCCATGATGGTGATGATCATGATGATACATTCCAAAGCATATAAGTTCTTAAATATCAGTCTTCTTTCTAGTGTATGCAAGTTGAGATTATCATTTCACTCAAATGAATATGAAGGAGGTGAAGAAATTAATATAGAAGTAAATGTATGTGCATTCTACCTGAACACAAACCAAAACACTCACACACCTTGGAGCTTGGCTCCTTCTAAGTGACTTGCATTAGATGTACTGCAGGGTCGCCTCACTTTATTCAAGGATGAGACAGGGATGAAACCCCAGATATTGACAGGAAGACCCTCACTACCTAGCTTCCTTCTCTGCACCTGTTCTTGGAGCCTTGTAGGTTTCTCTGGATCCACAGTGGCCCCTGCTGGTCCAGAGCTTTCCCTACTGGTCTTGGGAATCCTCTCTTTTGTTCTGAGCAACCCTGTTGAGAGTTTCTGTTTGGGCTCACACGGATGTCTCCTCACAAGATCTCTTGCGCAGTAAAGCACATTTGTGTCCTCCATGGTTACTGAGCCTAGCTGCAGGGAAAACTAATTCTTGGATGTGTCTCGGGAGATGCTGAGTTGACTGTCAGGGACAAATTATCAGCTGTGCCTCCACTAAAATCATCCTGCCTGGCCCAATTAATCCCCTTCCATGGGTGCTGATGGACCCAACTCCCAGAGTAATCACTACAGACGCAGAAACCTGAACATGCAAAGCTGAGGGACAGGCCAAGTCTCATCGTTTGCCTAGGAAAGGATAGTAGGGATGGAGAACACAGTGAGTTTGGAGATCAGATGCAGCCTCCCCACACCTTTCTGTCTCAACCCTGGGACTCTCATATTTGGGAGCTGCCACCAGAAAGAGGAGGAGCGAGTATTGTTCTATTTTCTTTCAGATTAGCGACACAAATCCCAGATCATATCTTAAAGTGTGAGGAAAAACTTAATTTAAGCAAATGTGTGATGTGATTAATCTGAGATCTGAAGGCCTCATGCAGAATTTGGATGCAGGATTTGTTCTTATATAGAGAGGTATGAGGGAGAGACAAGAGGTCTCTGTTTTGGAGTCTGCCCCGGGTGGGGGATTCTGACCAAGCCCTCTGAGGGCCATGTGCTCACCCTAGCTCCACTGCCTAGGTCCTCCCAGTCCAGGACAGGACTTGTGGTGGAGAAGCAGGTTAGAGAGCTGGATGAGTTCTCAGATGAAAGATGGCTTTCCAGTTATGGAAACTAGTGCACAGGTCCCAGGGATAAGAGGGCTGTGGGGTACATAAATACAGCACACATGTATATGTGCATCTATGTATAATCACAACATACATCAATTTCTGGATACTGCATCAAATAAATTTCCATTCCTTATATGCTCATTCTTAAAATGCTCATATTCCAAAGGTTTTTTAAATTTTTATATATTATTGGTAGTCTACAAGTTTGCCATACAGAATGCATTTACTCTGAGGAGTTAGTACATTACAAATTACATCTTAATTCTTTTTTGCTGTTTATCCTATTCCCTCCTCTTCTTCCCTGCTCCTTCCAACTCTTGATCTCCTTTCCATTTGCAAAAGTAATGATGAAAATAGGACATGATAAAAAGTTTTCAGGCCAACAACTGAATGTGGCCATCCCGTTAAATTCTGAGCAAATTGTCTCAAATATGAAAGTTGTTAATTTTAAGGCTTTTTAGTCATGCACTTTACTTGGATTTTTCCTTGTGTGTGTGAAATGCACTTACACATATGTATGTTCATGAGTTTCTATGGAGAAAATACTTTTTCATCTCAAACTTTTTCCCCCTTTTTTCTGAATCAAAGTAGATATTTATACTTGAGTGGTGTCATTTTTAGCCTTCTAGAAATACAACTCAGTCCTCTTCTGAGGATTTTCCTCTGAAATAAAAGTTGTTGGTAGGACATTCTAGACCTGTAGACTCCCCACTTGATAGAGAATAAGGATGGACATGAACCTCAGAGCTGATCACAGAGACAGTGTTCCAGAATTGCTGAAAGAAATGCACAGAGACACAGAATTTGGGTAAAATAACAAAAATCTTTACTTGCTAGCAAGGCAGGATGCCAGAAACTGGTCTGGTCAGAGTCCCCCTCTGTGTTTTCTGTTCATCCCCTTTTATACTTTTGTCAGTCATTATCTCATCCCTAGTGGTCTTTGTTAAGTAAATACAGTTCCAGTTCCTGTTTAATGGTTAGATACAGGTGGTTTCTGTCACTGATTGCAGTCCTAAACACATGCCAGTTAAGGCACATATATCACAAGTTTGTTCAAGGATTCCCACTTTGTTCTTCAGAGGTAGGATGTTATCTATAGTGGAGCTACAGATCAAAGGAGCTATATAACCTTCACTTTAAACAACAAAATCAATAGGCTAAGGCAAGCATTTAAAGGGATACACTACCTATTTTGCTTTCACATCTACTTTAATAGCTTATCTACTAAACTTACTTGAAAACTTTTCCCTATCAACAGCTTTGAAATGATCTCAGCTCTGGGATGTGATGAACACTGGTTTTAAGTGTCATTCAGCTCTTATTTCCTATTGGTGTCCAGTTTCAGTTTATTATTGTGTATTTAGGATGAAATGTTTTCCAGATAAAATGTGGTTGGTATGCATATGATTAAGTGTTGGGGAATTCATCATAGGCTCTGCGAATTCCCTTGAAGTTGAGAGAGGATTTGGTCACCAGGTTTAGGAAAGTGCTTTTCACTTGTTGATCTTACTAATGAAAGCAATGGCCTGTGTGCTATGTCACATGATAGTGCTAGTGGGGAGAATCAAAAAATTAACAAACCGACACATGAAACAGATGTATAAAATACAGTGAAATGCACTGGAAGATATCAGTGATGAGCAAGATAATAACCAGGCACTGTGCTGGTGATGGGTTTCATGCTTAGGAAGTGGGGATGGTACAGCTGATGGATTTTCCCCTCTATTAGGAGTTGAGAGTATAAACTAAGGGTCAATGTTGAATTTTGTTACACATATTTGTCAAGAAATATACCCATTACAGTTACTTCATGAAAGCAATGGGAAAATCACAGGGTGGATGATGAATATTCAGCTCAGTGAGTGTGGTGATGGTGACTACACAGCAATTCCTGTTATCATGTTTCCTTTCTCTAGATTTTTTTAAGGCACAATTTAAAACATAAATGCAGATAAACTCAATCATAACTAAGAGTTTTTTAGTGATGATGTTGGTAAAGTTTAGAGATTATTAAATTAAGATTATGGAAAATTTATAATTGAAAAATGTGTGTTAATATCTAACATGGAAGAACAACATTGCACAAATCATTGTTTATATAAATGGCATCCATTTAGGTCTTACTATTTTGCATATGTACCGCACCTTCCTTTTCCATCCACCTCTTGATGCACAATTTGGTTGATTCATGTCTCAGTGATTGTGAATAGTGCATCAAAATATGGACATGTAAGTGTGTCTCTGATAGACTGATATCATTCCCATTTTCTATGGATGCATTTCTTGAATTCCTGGATCATGTACTACTTTTATTTTTTTAAGTTTGGAGGGGCATAGATATTGTTTTCTGTAATGGATATGCTAAGTCACATTCCCACCAAGAGTATCCCAGTATTTCCTTTCCTCAATTTATCAAGAGCTTATTAACCTTTGTCTTTTGATAATGGCCATTTCATTTTAATTTCAGTGATTATAACTGTCATTTATATTTTTCATACATGTGTGAGTTATTTATGTTTTTTATGGTGAAATTTTTATGTAAGTATTTTTCTTTATTCATTAGTGAACTAGTACTTTTGCTATTGTGTAGTGTGAGGTCCTATATAATCTGTGTATAACTTTCATGGGATGTATAGTTTAGAAACATTTTCCACTCTTATGTATATTATCTCTCTACTCTGGATATGGTTTGTTGTGTAGGTGCTTTTTAGTGTGAAGATATTCTATTTGACTATTTCATTTTCCCAGTTGTTTTAGGGTATAATAAAAAAATTCTTGCCCATCCTTTTGTTATGAAATGTTTCCTCTAAATTTCTTTTTTTTTTTGTAGTACTATTGTTTCAGATCTTCCATTTACACTCTTTTGTTTTAAATTTTTAGGGTTTTTTTGCTTAAATTCTTTTATTGGTACATTTTAGGTATACAATATGTTTACATTTATCATTCGGTGCTTATACCTGTACATGATGTATCTAGGTTCTTATTTTTCCACATTACCTGTGTGCCATTCACCCCCTCCACCTTTCTCTATTTACTTAGATTTTGTTTCCATTTTTTTCTTTTCTCATAATTTTTCCTTTCCCTTCTTTCCTTTCCCCTTCCCCTTCCACTTTCCATACCTCTTTGGGCCTTTTCTTCCTTTTCAAATTATCAATTATTTGCTTTAATTGTTTTAATCCTTATTTACACTTTCAGTTTTTCACACTAGAGAAACTATTTGATATTTACACATCTGTGTTCTATTTATTTCACTTAAGAGTATAGCTTCAATGTGCATCCATTTATTTATGAAGGTCTCTAGTTTCTCACTCTTTATGGCTGAGTTGTATTCCATTTTATAAAAAAATAAACCACATCTTTATCCAGTTTCCAGTCGATGGGCACGTGGGCTATTTCCAAACTTTAGCTATTACAAACTGTGCCACTATAAACATGGGTGCACATATATTGCTATGATATGATTCTTTTAATTCTTTGGGGAAGATATCCAGCAGGGGAATAGCTGGGTCAAATGGGACCTCTAGTCCTAGTTCTTTGAGGTATCTCCACACTGATTTCCATAGTGGTTGCACCAGTCAGCATTCCCACCAACAATGGAGAAGGGTTCCTTTCTCCCCACACCCCCGCCAGCATTTGTTATTGGTTGATTTCTTGATAGCAGCCATTCTTTCTGGGGTGATATGGAATATCAGTGTTGTTTTCATCTGCATCTCTTGAATGACCAGTGATGTTGAACATTTTTTCATGTGTTTATTTCAAGCTTTTATTTCTCTTCCTGAGAAATGTCTGTTCATTTCAGATGCTCATTTTTGAATTGGGTCTTTAAGTTTGGGGGGTCTGATTTTTTTTAGTTCTTCATATAATGTTTTAAACTTTTAAAAAGCACTTGTCTGCTGATATTTTTGTGTTGAAATACTTATGTTTATGTCTTTTCTGATGAGCACTTTAAAATTTATTTTCTTCTATTAATTTTGGTTTTTCAAAAAATATTCCTTTTTTTTCTTATATGAGTTGGATTGTTAATTTGTATATTGGCAATATTACACTCTTTTTGTTTTTCTTTAGTTGTGATGTACTGGAGTCTACTGCAGCCTCCTGCCATCATTTTGGGTGGCCCTCTGGTACCCTGTGTTGCTCCAATATCTTACATAATTCAAAATATTCATACTGTCACCACTAGAAAACCTGAGTGTAACATATCAGTTAAAGTCAGGAGATGCTTTCAGCCGGACTAAATGGATCTAGCACTCTGCAGAAGAACATTAGGGGACACCTTTGCAGGATATATACATACTGAGCTGCAAAGGAAGCCATGGAACTCACATATAATTCTTTGGTGCAGGAATAGTTCACTTCTAGAAGAGCAAACAGGTAACTAGGACCCCACTAAAGGGAATGAAAGTCCTAAAATCTCTGAGAACACCTGAGGATGGACTAGAAGCTGTAAAAGCCTGAGTCAAAACAACTCTTTTTGTCTTTTTAAGTTAATTATCTCAGGGATTTGCTATAATGATGTAAAGCAAACACATACACTAGGAGATCTTAATGTTAAATGAAACAAAGCTAAGCACAGGACAGACACTTCAGAAGGTCACTTCCATGTGGAAAATAAAGTAGCAGATCTCATAAAAAACAGAGAAATACTGGTTGACACAGGGCGTGATGTGTGGGACATATGGAGAAGGCGGGGATTTGATCACCAGGAACAGAATCACAGCAGGAAGCAGGAAGGACTCCTGGTGTACTTTCACCCAGAAGGGTGGTTACAGGTTTCAGTAGTGGGCCATGTAATCCCAAATAGATGGAGGAAATGGCTAGCAGTGTTCTCATCACACAGAAATGACAAGTGCTTGAAAGGTTGGATAAATTAAATGTCCCAAGTTCATCAATATACAGATCACAAATGTACCAAAATATCACAAGTAAACTCATGAAGATGTACAATTATTATATATGGCTTAAAAATGAAAGTTACAGGCTTGATGGTGTATCTCAGTGATAGAACATGTGCCCAACTTGTGCAAAACCCAGTATCTTTTATAAAAGGTGCCAAAAGGCAAAACACCACTATTATGTCTTGTTAGGTGAATA
>NW_004624846.1:224801-245508 GCF_000247695.1 Heterocephalus glaber
ACATCAAATGTAACTCTTTGCTTTGAGCTTGGTGTCTGATAAGCAATGAATTTGCTGAGGTCATATGACTTATACTCTTTGTAACTCCTGCAAGTCCACCTCCCTCCCAAGAGTATAACCTGCCCTGCTCAACCCCAAATGGGGGTCAGTCTCTTGGTGTGTGAATCCAGGCTGACCCACCAGTGCTGAGAATAAAGCTTGTTTTACACTTTGCCTCTGAGACTCCTGGTGTGCTTTCCATCCTCCTGGAAGAATTGTAGTGCATAACAAAACTTTCAGCTTCAGGAAAAGATCCCATGAAAATCAGTGAGTCAGAAATCCACAGCTCAAGGTAGTCTCCAAAGTGTGGTGGTAACACTGGAGAATATGTGGCAGAAGACACAAGGGCACCTTGGAACTATGGGGTGAACTATAGGATGTTGGCTTGAAGGAAGCCCAGGTCAGAGCAGGGTTCAAACCCAGCACCTTCGTAGGACCTCACAGTGTATACATGGGGCTGGGTGGCAGCTCACACCTCAGAGCCTTGTTGAACTTGAAGAAAGTTCAGCTTGTGGAATGGAGTTTCATTGTTTCATTAAGTCTTGTTTGGAATTTTCTATAGGTAGAGGTCAAGGTAGTTGACCTTGAGGTTCTATTTGTGTGCCTGTTTATCACCTCTGTATTCTCGCTGGTGGGATGTCTGCAAAAATTTTGCTGGTTTCATGAATGGCTTAGTTGTACTGTTGCATTTTGAGGGTTGTAACTATATTTTGGATTCAAGTACAAGGACTCATTGGCAGTTTTATGAATTGTAAAGGTCTTATCCTACTCAGAAGCTTCTCTTTTATTTCCATCATACCTCAGCTGAAAATAGATTCTCAATTTAATAAAATCCAGCTCATAGGTTTTTCTCTTATTGATTATAAGTTCTCTAATGATTATTGGATGACTGGTAATAATGTCATTTGTTTTATAAATTACATAAAAGCCTCAACTGTAGAATTAGAGATTTCTGTAGAAAATACATTGCTGTAATTTTTTTACCAAATTTTAATCACATTTAAGGAAATGTATGTGACAACATATTTGTAATTTCTCTTTCCAAGTGTCATGCGTCTGACTTTTCTGAGTGCCTCTTTCTCTCCTTAGAAAGCTTCAGCAGTAGAAAATTGCATTAAAAATATCTGAAGGTTAATTTGTACACTCTCTCTGTCAGATCCTCCATCATGGGGAGACAATGTATCTTATTATTTTACAAATTGTGTTAGTCATACGTATTTGACTACTGTAGGTTTTTTAAATTACAAAAAATGTTAATATCTATTTCTGTAATTCTGATGTGTGTTTAACTGCTCATGGTCCTTGGGAAAGATTTCTGTTGGTTCCTGGTTTCTGAGGTTCAGTCCAAGTTCAGCTGTCTCCATTGCTATGGGCCTGTGGTGAGGCAGAAGACGTGGTAGCGGGATCAGGTGGTAAAGTTCGGCTCTGTGATGGAGAAGGAGGAGGAGGAGGAGGAGCAGGAGGAGAGGGAGAAACAGAAGGAGGGATAGAGATAGAGATAGATAGATGATAGATAGATAGATGGATAGATAGATAGAAAACAAGATATAATCCACAGAAGCACATCATCATGACCTACTTTCTCAAAGGAGGCCTTTACTTCTAATATCCTATTCAACTAACACCACGTCAATGGATTTACCCATTGAAGACACTGCTGTCCTCATGATCAAATCACCTCTCTAAGACCCATCTCTGAATATTGCTGTATTAGGAGTCAAGATTTCATCACATGAACATCAGGAGACATTAAAGGTCTACAACATAATAGCCTTCTTTATACAACCAATGCTTGTCTCCTTTCATATCTTGGAGTCAAATCTTTATTGGACTCTATTATGGTGATTTTTTGGATTCTATTGTATTTTGCTGCTGACTGCAATATGGGTAGAGATTGTGTCCTTTAAATGATCCATCTTACCCAAGTAGAAGGCAATTGTCATCATGCACATTTTTTAATTCATTGAGTTTATTGGTACATTTTTGATATATACAAAGATCACATTCATCACTGAGAATTTGTACCTGTACATGCTATATCTTGGATTCTTGTTTTTTCCCCATTCCCCTTCCCTCCATTCCTCCCCTCCCTATTTACAAAACTTTGTTTCGTTTTCCTCTTTTTCTCATATTTTTCTTTCCCATCTTTTAAACAGAAAATATCATCTCTCTCTTGCATGAACAGCTAAGAAGGTCAAGTGATATGGAATTTAAAAAGTAACAGGAAGTAACAAGCTCTGGGGTGAAGAGGATCCCCAGAGCCTGACAGGAAGGGCACACTCTCCACACTTTCCTGATTTGTAGAGTGGGGAGGGAACTGAACCGAGACCCAGCTGAGATCTTGTGCAGCAGACCACCCAAGGCTGTCTCTGCTCACTTTGCAAGGTAATATGTAGCTGTGTCTACAGAGTCCACTGGGGTCATTGTGAGGAACACCTCGCTATTGAAGGTATCCTTGGAGATCATGAGCCAGATCTTCAGGAGTGGGCTGTGGTATTTACTATCATCCCACCAAATGGTTGGCAACCACTCTATCCCTTCCCCAGGGGCTGACAGATCAAGGGTACACCTGTACCAGATTTACTCAGTGAGAAGCCAGAGAAGGAGCAGTTTAGTTTGAGGGTCTGGATGGGTGTTAGCAGCCCAGGACTAGACTTCTTCAGTGTGATCTGGAACAGAACCCCCATGGAGAAGCAGAGAAGAAAGTAAAGCCGGTTCTGTGGAGAACAGGAGCCTTTGCATTCCTGACACCTTAAACAGAGCACTCATGCCTGAAAATGATGGAACAAAGCCTGTCCATAGAGGGCACAGTAGGTCAACCCAGGCCCCGCTGGGCTTTACAGTCCAGGAGGGGAGGAGATGGAGGAGATTTGCATCCCCCACCCAGGTGCTGACCCTTATTCGAGGACTCAGAGCTCAGAACACAGAGGGAGAAAGGCTGTGATGAGCAGCACCTGGGCCCTCAGGTGTGAATTCCACAGCTGATGCCCATGGAGGATGCCTGCGACCTCAGGACCAGGGCCTCAGACACAGAGCCTCAGAGGAGCACTGTGACTGGGGGACATCAACTTCAAAAGACAGGGTCCTCGCTGTGCTTCTTGTACTGGAGGATGGGAGGTGACCAAGAGGGATGGTGTCCCTCCTGCCAGAGCGTTATGAGCCTGCATATTCCATCCTCCCCTCTCTGTGACAGACAGAGAGATGGTGAGCATGAGAGAGCAACAATGGATGAGTCATTGTCAATTATGATGCGAACAGGCACATTTTTATAGTAAATCTCTTATGTTCTTAATAGTTTTTCATGATAAATTCCTATAATTGCTGGGTCAGAAGGCATGTGGTCTTTAAAAGGCTTTTGCCAGTAGTAATAATCATCTGCCATAAAGACTGTATCAATTTATACTCACCAAACTCTCAAAACACACCAGATATAGTACTTAATTTTTTATAATACTTAATTTTTTAATTTTTTACTATCTTAATGGGCCTATATATGATCTCATTTTAATTTAAATTGGTATTTCTTTGGTTATAATAAGCCTGAATTAAAAAAAGATATTTATTGGTAAAATGTACTTTTTTATTTTTTTGAGACAAGGTCTTGCTATGTGGCCCAGGCTGGCCTTAAATTCATTGTGATCCTGTGCCTCAGCCTCCTGAGTGCTGGAACTACAGGCATGCACCACCATGCCCGCCCAATGCACTTATTTTAAATGCAAGTTTCTAACATTAACTCTTGAGGTATATTACTTTTTTCTCGTGAGTGAAAATTACCTTAGATTTCTTGAACAATTTTTTTACTGTTCTTCCATTTGATGGTTACCACAGGTTCTTTCTGAATTGTAGACATAGAAATATAACAAGTAATTATATCATTATATAAAAATTAATAGATTCCAGTTAGATTTTCAGTATAATATAACCAGGCCTGAGACATTCTTCAAACCTTACAAAATTCTACTTAATTAACCTACATCACTGAGCTGGGTGTGGTGGCACACCTATAATCCCAGCACTCATGAAGCTGAGGAAGATGAGTTCAAGGCCAGCCTGGTCTACTCAGTGAGTTTGAGCCCAGTTTAAATGACACATAGCGAGACTCTCTCTAAAATATATAAATAAATAAATAATTAAGTAATTTTAAAAGGGAAAGAAAAAAATCACTGAGCAAGCTTATATCAGTAAGAAAATGATGTCATCCTTACCTGTAGCAGTCACATGCATACATGTTTCCCACATCACGGCTCTGTAGAGCTTCTTTTGGGATGGATTCAACAAAAGCCATTCTGCCTTAGTAAAGTTCACAGCTACATCCTCAAAGGTCACGGTCTCCTAAAGAATGACATGTTTCCTGAAGGTTCAGATGCACACCCTGAGATATCTCAACTCCTCTCATCAAAAGCTGAACTGAAGATGATTCCTTCAAATATTAATTCCATGTCTTGGTCATCAAACCCGTATATATGTAAATACTTTCACACAGCAATTATGTTGCTAAATTGCAACACATTGCTAAAGTAACAGTGGAATAGAAGCACTAGTTCTTCTGCAGGATCACCCACAATTTATTTGTGCGCTGTCTCTAAACTAGAGCTCATAGAGGGAGCCCACAAATCACAATCCAAAAAACACAGGGGCACATAAATATCTAATGAACGGTTCTGATATACCATAGATTACATCTCTTTTCAAATCTGGTTATTCAAAGCATTCAGTCCAACTTTCTTCGCACTCATGGAGAATTTGGAAAATGGAATCTGATTTCATAGAAAAAACTTAAATGAATATTAAATAAGCTTTATGTATAATTAAAATGCTGAAGGAAACAGTGTTATTGGAGCAAGTCTATGTATGAACAATGAAATAGTGGAAAGGTGGCATATTATCTTATAGCTCAGTGACACCAAATGGTCACCTTGCATTCAGACATAAGAAATATATGGATGGTATTAGGGATGAATATGGGCCAAGGATTTAGCTCAGTGGTTCCACCACCTGCTTCGCAAGTGCAAGGACCTGAGTTTGATCCCAAGTACCAAAAACAATGTGATGAATATTAATGTAATATATTACATGCAATGAAAAGCAAGATATCACAAAGTAATTTGTCATTAAATACAAACAGAAAACTTCAACCAGGTGTGGTGGAATGGGCCTCTAATCCCTGCACTTGGGTGGCAGATATAGGAGGATTGCCATGAAACTGAGGATTGCCATGAGCTCATTGTCCAGCCTAGGCTCTGTAGGAAGTTCAAGAGCAAGATTAAGATTAATCTTGATTAACCAAGATTAAGCACTAAAAAATTAGTGCCACTCACTACTCACATCTTTGATTTGTTAAAACAATTATGGCTGTACAGTACAATAAAAGACTAACATTCAACATGCTGAGAGCAAGGTGATAGCTTGCGTAATATACATGAAAGACATTCAAATTCCACCTTTCTTGTCAGTGTATGATTAGCAGAGATAATGAGAAATGGACCTCAGGAAAGGAAGACAGTCTTCAATGGATCCACAGGTAAAAAGAATACTGATTCATGTTGGAGCTTGTGCTACCCATCCCTACAAGAAATCACAATGTGTTTCATTTATGTTCAAGAAGAAATAGGTTTGTACTTGGATATCTGGATTGAATAAATACACTTCTATTCTATGTACACTGGTTGCATATTAAAATGTGAAAGATAAACTTGAATGCTTTAAGAATTTATAGTGAAAAACCATTCAGAGAAGAAAAAGTGTTCCCACCTAAAAAATTCAGGTGGACATCAGAAGTGGAAGGAGAAATTGAAATCTATGACAATCATAAGAGATACACAAGAAAATATTTGATGAGTACGCAACATAAAGATTTTGTATAGAGAATAAAAATTAATCTAGAAAGCAACTACAACACATGTGACTCAAGAGAAACACTGAATATAGAACAAAATTCTACTCTGGAAAATATCACTAAAGAAAACAGAACTGTGGAAAAACAAAATCAGCAGACTTATGCAAAACTGGAGAATCAGCTGCTGCACTTCATACTCGTCCCTTTTTCTTTGGAGTTACCAAAATCCACAGGCCAGTGACTTCTTTCACATGTCTAGAAAATCCATTGTGCTATTATTAGTGGAAATAAATGTGATTGTTTTCAAGTAAAATTGAAAAATCAGGAACTTCATGACCAATGGAATGAATGAGAGATATTTTTCCCTTCATTCACATATCAGCACTTGTAAACAATAGTGAGACAAAAAAAAAAACAAATAAATACAAAAAATTTTCAAAAGTATTTCCCTGTGCTATACCCATAATATTATTGAAAATTTAAAGGAAGGAAGCTATAAGACTACTACTCATGGAAAATCACTCATTGCAAACTTTGGAAAAGTTGTCAAAGAAGGAGAGTGGTCATCAATAAGGTAAGAATAATTTATGACAGGTTGGGTATTTATCAACTGATGCTATACTGTTTTTAATCAGTGTCCTACCTCATTCAGCATGTCTTATCTTGAATAATGTCTATAAACTATCAATGAACTATAGCAATAATGTGAGCAATGGGGCTTTTAATTTGTACTACTACAGGAATTGCATGTACGTGTGAGTGCCTAATTCAATAAAAAAGTGTGAGTTTAACAGGCTGTCATTTCTGGAATTTGTCTTTTAGAGGATGATTTTTTTCTTCTCGTATTTAACATGGTAACATATTATCTAATTTTGGGGATGATATACTATAAAATTCATTGCCTAATTTATTCATTAATTTCACTGCTCTGAATGTCAGATAGAGATATATGCATGCTTGGCAATTCATCCAATGCTGATTTTGATCATAGGCAAAGTTAATATTTTTTTCAATTTTTAGGTGATTTTTAAACAACCCTTGACTTTGCAACTGTGGGGATGTGATTATTAATTTTGGAATTTACCATCTTCACAATGAAATCCAGAGTGGAGGATGCAACTTGTTTGTTTGAGATCTCCTATTTAAGCTTATAACAGACTTAGCATAATTAGATATCTTAACCATGTTCCTGTCACTGGGACAAAATATCCAACAACCTCAAATTAAAGGTGTATGTTTTATGTAGAATCTGTTTTGATTGATATTCGTCTGGTTCCAAGGTAGAAACTGGATGGGAAAGTGCCAAAATGGAAGAAAATGTATTCAAACCCTGGGAGTCAGGGAGGAAGGAAAGGTGGATGTAGCTACAAACATGGCCTTAGTAACCCATCTGCACAAAACTCTGCCTCCTAACAGCACATTCAGATACTGAAAATATCAATGAACAAATCTACTGATGTACAGGGACCACAAAAAAAGAACTTCCATACTTAAAAACAATTTAGTGGACACTGTACTATAGTATAGGGTGTGCTGCTGAAAGAAAGCATGGTACACAACAAAGTCCAGTCTCACCCATACAGGAACCTCACATAAGCCCTGAGTCTCCTCTCAGTCTTCCTGCTCACTGAACAGCATGGTGAGTAGTGGAGCTGCAGGCACTGAGCTGAGAACATCGGGGTTTTGGCCACATTAAAATTACCATCCTTATAAAGGACCAGATGCTTGGATCTCAGCCCCATGCACAGGGCTAGAAAGGACCAAATCTGTATGTAGCAGTGAAAATTGACATACAGAAACAAAGATTTCTAAACTCCTGTGGGGAGGCCCACATCCTGCCAAAATTGGTTCTGTTCACTTCCACCCAGAACTTATGCTTCTAACACAAATTCTACTTCTGTTTTTGGGCATTTGCTCTTGCAATCACCTTCTTGGGGAATGAGGTCTCCCAGGTCCTTCCCATGCAACCAGTCTGTAGAAGCCACAGAGAAAGTCAGGCTGACCCAGCTTGCGAGTCTCTCAGCAACAACATACTGGGAGTTTCTGACTTATGTGCCTGACAAAGGAGGATCCTATTCTCTGGTTGGCAAGCCTCATTTGACAGCTCATACAACCCAAACTCTTCTTCCATGGTGCCAGGCTGTTCCATGGTCTGCTGACTGAGCTAAAGGGAAAACAAAAACAATACTCTATCTGCTTGAATGGAGTGCTAATGATAGACTGTAAACAAAACACTTGCCCAATCAGGCTTCCTCCTGGATCATTGACTTCACCCAGCCTGTTGGATGAGTGACTTGGAATAGGATTTTCTTCTAGCTTTGTACAGCTGCTTATGTCTACTTGCTGTACTCTGAGGGCACTTTCTATTTCTTGTCCCAGATGATGGGATCATAGCTCTGTGATTGCACTTCCAGATTCAATGTCACATTGTGCCCAGGCAAAGGTTGAACACAATCCAATAGAGGTACTAAGGTAGCCAGAGGGCAGAAAATTGAAGGAGACATTCAGCTTCATGGCACAGACTTTCTGATATATTATCTCTTAATCTAATCATCTTCAATAAAGAAAACAAAAGCGTCCCACAAGGAATATAATTATTTACTGAATGAACAATTTGCAAATTATGTTTGTATTATTACACAAAGGAATCGAGATGAAATTAAAATGTTCAAGTGCCTCAGACAGGCAAGTTACTTTAACCTAAGTTGAAAGGAAATCCAGAATTCTGACCACTAATTGTAGCAGGGAGGCTAGAATGATAGATGTAATGTAGCTTCAATCACTTCCCTGTGGTGAGGCAGAGAAAGTTAAAAACTTCATGGAGTAAATTTTCCAAAATATGCTCTTTCCTTCTCACAGGATGAAAGCATCTATCCTTTGGCATACTAATTTCAACAAAGAAATCACCTGATATCACCTGATGGTTATTCTTCTATTGTCACATTGTTTGGTTGGAGAGATTCCTGGGGTATTAGGAAAGACATGTCTGAAAGTGTCTGACTGAGCCAAGGAAGCATGACCTATGAGATTACATCAGGTGCATGGCCTGTTCCTCTCACCCTTTTTCTGCTGAAGACTCTACATTGGAAGACTGAAGACTTATTGGTATGATCCTGAAGAAACTTGAGATCAGCATTCAAAGGCAATGGAAAATAGTGGGGGACCTCAATACCTCATTGTCACAAATAGATAAATCAACTAAACAAAAAATAAACCCAACACTAGAACTCAAACTTTTGAAAAAAATGAACTTAACAGATGTTTCAAGAGTGTTCCACCACCAAAAATCAGAATATTCATTCTTTTCAGCTACACATGTGTTGTTCTCCAAAATAGACCACATACTGGCTCATAGAACATGTTTAAGTAAGGTCAAAGGATTTGAAGTTATCCACTGTATATTATGATATATACCTTTTTTTTTTTTGGTACCAGGGATCAAACGTGGGACCTTGCACTTGGGAGGCAGACGCCGGAACAACTGAGCTAAATCCCCGCCCCTCCACTGTATATTATGAGACAAAAAGAAACTGCAAAAATTTCATAAACACATGGAAATTAAATAACAGACTTCTGAATAACCGATGGGTCACAGAGGAAATTAAAGAAGAAATCAGACAGTTCCTACAATTAAATGACAATGCCAATACAACATACTGGAATCTATGAGACACAATGAAAGCAGTCTTATGAGGGAAATTTATAGCAGTGAACACTTACATTAGGAAAACAGAGTGAGCTCAATTACACAACATGATGCTGAACCATAAGCTTCTAGAAAAAGAAAGCAGGACACACACAAAGCTCATAAAAGAGAGGAAATTATAAAGATCAGGGCAGAAATCAGTGCAATGGAGATTAAGAGAACAAGACAAAAAATCAATGAAGCCAAGAGTTGGTTCTTCAAAAGAATAAACAAAATTGACAAACCCTTAGGCAATCTTATCAGAAAAAGGAAAGAAAAGGCCCAAATCCATGCAATTAGGACTGAAAAGGGTGAAATTACAATGGACCCAGCAGAAATCCAGAAGATCATCAGTACCCACTTTGAGAACTGATATGCCAATAAGAAGGAAAATACAGAAGAAATGGACAGATTCCTAGATATATGTGAATCATCAAAGTTGAATGAAAATGACCTAAAAATTCTAAACAACCCAATATCAATCAATGAAATTGCAAACATAATTAAAACCTTGCAAACTATTAAAAGCCCAGGTCCTGATGGCTTCACTGCTGAATTCTACAAGACATTTAGAGAGGAACTGCTGCCACCACTATTTAAAATCTTCAATGAATTTGAAAGGGAAGCAATACTCCTGAATTCATTCCTGGAAGCAAGCATCATCTTGATCCCCAAAGCAGAGAAAGACCCAACCAAAAAAGAGAAGTATAGGCCAATCTCACTAATGAGGATAGATGTAAATATCCTTAATAAGGTACTGGCAAATAGAATGCAGAAGAAAGTTACCAAGAAGATCACACACATTGACCAAGTGAGACTTATCCCAGGGTTGCAGGGTTGATTCAACATACAGACATCAATAAATGTAATACACTATATGAATAGAGCCAAGGACAAAAGCTGTATGATCATCTCAAAAGAAGCAGAAAAAGCATTTGACAAAATCCAACATGCATTTATGATAAAAACTCTCAAAAACTGGAATAGAATGCCCATCAACTGGAGACTGGATAAAGAAAATGTGTTTTTTTAAATAAAATGGAGTAGTACTCAGCCATAAAAATGAGAAATTAGAGACATTTATAGCTAAGTGGATGCACATTAAGACGATACTCTTAAGTGAAATTAATAGGACACACATGTATAAATACCGAATAGTTTCTCTGGTGTGAGAAACTGAAAGGGTAAATAAGGACTAAATGTATAATAGGTAATGTGAAATAGGAAGAAAAGGGGCAAAGGGGAAGGAAGTGGGAGGGCTAGGGGAAAGATAGAAGGGAATGGGATTAATATGAGAAAATGGAAAAATAGGAACAAAATCTTTGTAAATAGGGAGGACTGGAGGAGTTGAAGGGAGGGCTGGGCAAGGGTGAAAAATAAGAACCAAGAGAGAGTATGTAAAGGTGCAAATTTCCAAAGATGAATGTCATTATATTGTATACCTAAAATGTACCAATGATTACAACGAATAATTGATAATGCAAAATAGGAAGAAAAGGTCCAAAGGGGTAGGGATAGTGGGAGGGGCAGGGGAAAGGAAAGAAGGGAAAGGAAAAATGCTGAGAAATGGAAAAAATGGAAATAAAGTCTTTGTAAATAGGAAAGGGTGGAGGGGGTGAAGGGAGGGCTAAGAATGGGGAAAATACAAGAACCAAAATGCATTATGTAAAGGTACAGTTCCCAATGAGAAATGTAATTGTGTTGTATGCCTAAAATGTACCAATAAAAGAATTTTAAAAAAACTGGAATAGAAGGTCTCTACCTCAATATGATAAGAGCCACCTATTAAAAACCAAGAGCCAATGTCATACTAAATGGTCAAAAACTGAAATCCTTCATACTAAAATCAGGAACAAGACAAGGATGTACAATATCATCACTCCTGTTCAATATAGTTTTGGAAACATTAGCCACAGCAATTAGACAAGAGAAAGAAATAAAAATACTAAAGACAGTTAATGAAAAAATGAAATTCTCATTATTTGCAGATGACATGATCCTCTATATAGAAGACACTAAGAACTCCACCAAAAGTCTTCTAGACTTAATATAAAATTCAGGAAAGTAGGTGGATACAAGGGTAACACACAAAAATCAACAGCTTTTCAAAATACACAAAAAACAGACTCACTAAGAGAGAAATGGGGAAATCAATTTCTTTTACAATAGCATCCAAAGAATTGTAATACCTAGAAATGAACCTGAAAAAAGAAATCAAAGACCTCTACTTTGAGAACTATAGCACTCTGAAAAAAGAGATTGAAGAGGATATCAGAAAATGTAAAGGCATCCCTTGCTCCTCCATTAGAAGAATCAACATAGGGAAAGTGGCCATACTTCCAAAACTGCTGTATAGATTTAATGCAATCTCAATTGAAGTGCCAGCAGCATACTACACAGACCTGGAGAAAGCAATCCAAAAATTCATTTGGAACAAAAGAAACCTGTAATAGCAAAACCAATACTAGGCAATAAAGACAAGGTAGGAGGTATCACAACCCCCAAATTGAAACTATACTACAGAGCCACTGAGATAAAAACACCATGGTACTGTCAAAGAAACAGACCTGCAGACCAATAGAACAGATTAGAAGATACAGAGACAACTCCAGACACACTCAGCCACCTCATCTTCGACAAAGGAGCCAAACACCCGCACTGGGGGAAAGATAGCCTCTTTAATAAATGGTGCTTGAAAAATTAGGTTTCAACTTGCCAAAGATTCAAACTAGAACTATATCTCTCACAATGCACTAAACTAAAATCGAAATGGATTAAGATCTAAATATTACTACAAACACTGAACTGGCTCAAACAGATGTTAGGTAGAACTCTGGAAGACATTGCTGTAGGAAAAGATTTTATGAACAAAACTTCAGTTGCCCATGGACTAGCACAATCAACAAGTGGGATCTTTTCTTACTATAAAGCTTCTGCACAGCAAGAGAAACCACCAACAGTGTGAAGAGACAACCCACAATGTGGGAAAATTTTTTCACCAGCTGTCCCTCAGACAAAGATCTACTATCTAGAATATATAAAGAACTTAAAAAACTCAGACCTCCCAAATTTAAAGACCCACTCAATAAATGGGCATCTGAAATGAATAGACATTTCTCAGACAAAGAAGTAGAAATAGCAAATAAACACATGAAAATATGTTCAACATCACTTGTAATTCAAGAGGCGCAAATGAAACCATTGCTGACATTCCACGTCACCCCAGCAAGACTAGCTGTTATCATGAAATCAACCAATAACTAATGTTGGCAGGGCTTTGGGGAATGAGGAACCCTACCTACTCCACTGCTGGTGGCATTGTAGACTGGTGCAACCACTATGGAAATCTGTATTGAGTTACCTCAAAGAACTAGGACTGGAAGTCCCATTTGACCTAACTATTCTCCTGCTGGGTATCTTCCCCAAAGAATTAAAGGAATCATACCATAGTGATATATGTTCACCCATGTTCATAGCAGCACAATTTGTGATAGCTAAAACTTGGAAGTAACCCAATTGCCCTTCAACTGGAGACTGGACAAAGAAAATGTGTTTTATTTGTTATAAAATGGAGTAGTACTCAGCCATAAAGAATGTGAAACTGGAGACATTTATAGCTAAATGGGTGCATATTGAGGTGGTACTCTTAAGTGAAATAAATAGGACACACGTGTAAATGCCAAATACTTTCTCTAGTGTGAGAACCTGAAAGTGTAAATATGGACTTAAAGGTATTATGTGAAATAGGAAGCAAAGGTGCAAGGCTGTAGTGGTAGGGGAAAAGAAATAATGGAATGGAGTTAAGATGAAAACAAAATTGTAACAAAGTCTTTGTAGATAGGGAGGGGTGGAGGGGTTGAAGGGAGGGCAGGGGAATGGGGAAAAATAAGAAACAAAATGGATTAAAAACCAAGATGGTGCAAATTTCCAATGATGAATGTTATTACATTGTATACCTTAAATGTACCAATAAAATTAATTTTTAAAACCTGCACTGTGATGTTTACTGCAATACAATTTACATTAGCTAAGATATTGTGAAATCACCCAATGTTTCCTCCAAGGAATGAGTGGATCATAAAAATGTCATGGAATTTTCAAGCAAAATATGCTTAAAATCCTGTCATTCAAAGCAGCATGGATAGACTTGGAGCTATAGTCTGAAAGAGCACCTGTGAAAAGGCCATTGTTGAGGTCTTGGCTGATATTCCATGGAGCATTGGATGATGGCGGAACATCAGAAGACAGGCCTGGTGGGATGCCTTTAGGTCACTGGAGCACACCTCTGCAGGGGACTGCCAGAGCCCAGGGTCTTCTCCCTTTTGTCATTACTGGAAATTGGGACAGTTTATTTGTACAGGATATGAACGGTCATTATCATCCATTACACTCACTACAGGCCAAGAAGCCATGGGGATTCCTGATGATGGATTTGCAGCTATGAAACTATGAGCCAAAATGATTCATTTTTCTTTAAGTCAACTATCTCAGGGATTTGTTATAGTGATGGAAAGCAGAACAATACACTAGCAAATCTTAAAGTTAAGAGAAAAAACAAAGACAGAAGTGCAGACACTTCAGGAAGTCACTCTTATGGGGAACATTCAATAAGCAATCTCATGGAAAAGAGAAAATAACTGGTTCACAAAGGCCAGGATGTTTGCCCCAGATGGAGAAAGTGGGGAGATGAGCACTGGGGCTCTGTATGACACGGATGTTCCTTCCACAGGGAAGACACAAGTCCCCCTCTCATATGATAGCAGGCGGCGCTCTGGGGTCCCACTTCCTAATAAACTGCTGAACAGCTTAATTGTGATTGTGAACACTTCAGGGACGCAGTGCAAGAAAAACCAACTCACCTTGAATGGGAAATCCAATGGTACTTGATCTCTTTCAAGAAAATCAACTTTAATTAGTTCAGGTCAAGCAGCCAAGCAAACAGCTGCTTCTAACCAGGTTTCTGTCAGTGACCTCAATCCAGAAACCAAGATATCAGCCCTGGGGCCCTGATCCTAAGTGCTGAGCCAGAACCTGAGCATTTGTTTCAGAGAGGGAGAGAAGCTTCTATTCAGCTGCACCCCTGGACTAAGCTGGGATCTGCAGCAGCACCAGGATTTCTGAGATCCCTGGTTTCTATCCCTTTCTCACAAGGTAGGGAACCCAGGCATTAGGGAGAGACAAAAGGAGAAGAGAAGGGTACTTCTTACTCCTCTTTTGAGCAACAGGCAAGCAAGCCTGAGGGAACAGCAATTCCAAATTTATCTCCACCTGCACCTGCAGAACCCTGGCTCAGAGTGTTTCCTGCTGGTGATGAGGAGATGGAAGAAGGCACTAAGTCAGTGTCTGGAGTCTGTGCTGAGAGGAGTGAACTTCAGGCACAAGAGAGTGAGAAAACTGTTTCTGTTCCTTTTGTGCTATGGAGAGGAATCTCTTCTTCCAAATTCCAGTAGTTTTAAGTCTGTGACAAATGGGAATTTGATTTCAGAAGAATGGTGGAAGCAGGACAATGATGACACCACTGTCCTCCTCCCAGATCAGCTTCCTCCACTCCCTTCTTCCTTCTTGGGCCCCAGTCCAACACTCTTCTGTACCATATGGGCTCTGTGAGGCTTCTTCAGGATTAATATGAGCACAGCTCCCTCTGTCCCTGCCCAATTTTTCTCCTTTGCTTCCATGCCTCCTGCTTCAAGGTATCCTGTGATCCAAGTCCCACCTCATCCAGATCCAGCAGAAACTGGAAAGAAGGATATGTGTCCTGTGATTACCGCACAGAGAGGTTTCTCATCACTGGGGAAGAGAAGGAGTCCATCTGTGTTAAATGTCCTGTCCACTCATGAGCTTGTGTATCTACTGGCCAGTCCTTCACTTTCCAGGTTCAACTTCCCATGGCAGTCTCTGGAGGTTATTCCTATATTCAGAATGCTTATCTCCTTATAGTGGTCCCTTCTGAACTGTTATCTATTATGGACACCATGCAGACAATAAAAATGTCCCTAAAATTCAACCTTAACACCCCTTACTAATCATATTGAGGCCACATATATTTGTCTGTTGGTTTCCTTGAAAGAGAGTGTCGGTTTGTAGCCCAGGCTTTCAGGCTGACATTGAACACACAGGCAGCCAAGCGTAGCCTCAAATTTATTTTGAACTTTCTTCCTCAGCAGCTTAGGAACAGAATACCAGGTATGAGACACCATGCCTGGCTCAAAACATATATTTGTTTTGGTTTGGTTTACAAGGCTGTTTTTCAATTCAGAGTTCATGTTAGTCTTGATCAGATGATTCTACTTCCTCAGACTTCCATTTTCTGGGAATATGGATATGTATAACATCCCTATTTTGTGGGCCCATTCTTGTACACATCCTTAGAAATTTAGATCCAGATTTAGTTCCACAATTTAGTTTGTTCTTATTTTCTTATATTCCATATTTCTATTCTATTTGAAACATCTTCAGGATTCATGATAAAACTGACATAATTATTCTTTTCCAGGGGGTGAGAGTGGAGAGCCAGTTAATGAATTCCTCTCAACAAGACATATAGAGCTCATCACATCCAAGAGCTTTGAGGACAAGACACTCACTCTGAAGATTCACATAACATCTAAACCAAAGTGAAGTGGTCAGAGCTTGCCTTATTTCAGCAAATTTTCATGGAAGTCTTTGATGTTTCCTTCCAGAACAACATGAAGAACACTTACAATGACATTCCTGTGTCCTTTTCAGAGCAAAGCAGTCAGAATTAGTAAGGGAGCCTGAGCCCTGCCCTTGTGTGCAGGAACCACCTAGGATATACACTGCATTCTGACAGGAAATCTCTAGTGATTTCCCTTGGGGACCTACACAAAGGCTGAGGGAGCCTCACTACCTGTCTAGGGGAGCAAGGAGCACCAGAGTTCATGCCCCACTCAGGCAGACATCTTCTCATGGTTATGAGAGTGGGAGTTCAGAGTTGGGGGTGAAAGCCCAGGTCCTTGTCTCAAGGCTAAAACCCTGGACCTTGTTCACCTCCACCAATCCTCCATGGGCCAGATCGGGATCCCTGTGTGAGATCTGCAACTGTAACATCCATGTCTGCCCCTTTCCTATCCCTGACCTGTTGCCTTTTGTCTTCTATGGTTTTCCATGAAAACAAGTGTTGGTGCATTTCTTGCTCATTAATCTGTGTTTCAATTTCAGTAATATACCCAAGAGGACATGTACTAAAAACATGGAGGAGGATGTTTGGTCACAGGGAATGACTCTGTAGGAAGGGATTATTCTACTTCCTCTTCAACAGACATCCTCATGGGTCACACCATACTCTGACCCATTATCAGTAAATTTGAATTTTTTGGCCAATCTTGACAAAACAGGAATTATTTTAATGTTTTCTCAATTCATTATTGTGGAATTGTGAAATTTGAATCTGTGGACAAGCCAAGACCCCTGAAGAATAAAAGCTGTATACAGGAGAACAATCCAGGCACTCTGGGTGGATCTGGGTCTTCAGTTGAGTGCACTGGATACTTTAGCTTTGCATCTGATGGATTTGTGAACTGAACCATGTTAGTCAGTCTTTCTGTACACCATCAGTCACAGATCATAAATCCAGAAGACTATGAAACTAACACCTAAGAGTCATGACATGTTTTTTGAGGTAATACCTGCAAGATTCTAATGGAAAAATGAAAAACGAGAAAGTATTAAAACACATACATCCTACCAAGGGCCTGAGTCCTGCAGCTCTCCCCACACAGGCACCTGGGCAAGAGATCCTCACCATGCAACACATGGCCCCATCTATTTCTCTAATGGGACAGAGAACAAGATGATCCTGCTGTCATGCCCACCACATCCAGCCCTATGTCATTAGCACAAGTGTAGCCATGGTCAACAGGGATAACCAGACCTCACTGTGCTATTGTGGACCTGACACTGTCATCAGTAGAAGCCTTTCCTTCCACTGCCTCTCTCTAACACACAGTCCTGGGATCTCAGGTCCTCTCTGCATGAGATTCATCCATGCACCTGCCCCCCAAAATAGAATTTGCAGCTTCATGTTGGTTCTGGGGTCACAAATTCAGGCTGAGCCAGTTCATAAGCTTCATATTTCTTGAAATGCTGTTTCATTATTTTCTCTCCTTTTAGTGAAACAGACTTAGATGTACATGATTCATTGAACTTTTTTTATATTTTGAATACACTTGTAATGACAGTAGTCCTAATGTTGGAGGGAGTGTCTGAATGATTTCTACTCAGTGTTGGTCATGTCCACAAGAGTAGGAGTAGAGGGAGCAGGAGTAGATGGCTAGGAGTAGATGGAGCAGGCTCCAGTCTCACTGGTGAAGAGCTGGCTGAGAAGGTGGAATCAGGGCAGGAGGCAGTAAGCAGAGAGCTTCAAAACGGTAGGGCAGATGCTCCTGAGTCAGCGGGCGAACTGCTTCAGTAGAACTGCTCAGTGTCCTCTGTCAAGTCCTCAGGGGAAGGTCAAGTACCTAAACCAATGTGTGTATAGCTATATCATCATAGAGAATGTTACCCAAATATTCTCAGCAAAAGAGTTTGCATGAACCAGGACTGGATAAACATGGAGATGTGGCTGATGGTGGATGGCATATGTACACTTAATCTGGGGATATTAATCATTAAGTAGTTCTAGACTAAAAATGAGCTGTACTGTGTAGTCATTTGGGCTGTAAACATGGATTTCCATGAAAAATACTAAGTGCATTTTGTCATGAGCTAGATGTTAAGAAACAAAATGGCCACCTCCGTGAACGCACAGTATTATAACATCATAGGCTGGAGAGTTTCTGGAAATTCCATGGCGCAGTGTCCTGTGAGAGATGACAAACACATGAAATAAAAACCTTCAAATTTTTTCAACTGCTCTAAAATACATTCCTTGTGCTCCATGTGTCCCATGCTCCCCATGCTGGTCCTGAGCATCCCTGCAGGGAAGTTTGCGTCTGGGCTCACACTGAGGACCCTTCACTGTGTATCTCAAACAATAATACAAGGCTGTGTCCTTAGGGCTCACAGAAGTTAATTAAGGGAAAACCTGGTTCTTGGCTGTGTCTCTGGAGATGGAGATGTGGCTAGGGAGAGATGGGTTGTACTTAGTGACATCATCATGACCTATTTTTCCCAACCACTCCAGCCTCTTCTGTAAGGTCTGGTGGATCCAGTTCCTGAGTCCAGTCAGACTGCCCCTCTCTCCTCCTCCCTGAGTTCAGGGCTCTTCATGGTGCTGGGCTGAGCCTGGGGACTGGGTCTCCTGAGGTGGCCAAGGAGAGGAGAGAGCTAGGTGTTCTCAGATCTCATGGAGAGGGATGTGAAGGAGTGAATTTCCTAATCTGAAGCATTTGTTTCTGCATGAGACAACTCCTCACAATTGGGATTAAGTTGGCAGATTCATTTTTAGATGACGATGATTACACACTTAAAAGAAAACTATGTTCACAAAACTTACAAAGTACTTCAACATTGGTACTGGTCATGTTTACTCATTAAGTAAAATTCATATATAAAAGATGAAAAAAGTCAATACTTCAATATGTACTTCCGTAATTAAATATAACAGAGAGAGAGGGTTGGATTCTTCATTGCAGCTTTATGAATTGCAGAGTCTGCTCAGCTTGTATGATGTTAATAAAGGAGGAAAACCCCAGAAGCCAACCAGAAGCTCTCTCTCCACTGCTTCCTTCTCTGCACCTGTTCTTGGGGACCTGCCTACTTCTCCATGGAGCACAGAGCCACCTGCTGGGCCTGAAGCACCCAGCAGGGAGGTTTGTGTTTGGGATCACACTGATGTCCACTCACTGTCTCTCACACAGTAATGCACAACTGTGTCCTTGGGTCTCAGGCTGTGATTTTCAGATACAGTGTGTTCTTTCCTCCATCTCTGGGGATCTTGAATTGGCCCTTCATGGAGTCTGAATAGTATGTGCTACCACCATCATAATGTATTGTATGAGATCCACTCCATCCCCTTCCCTGAGGCCTGCCTGACCCAACTTATGCCATCATCACTGAAGGTGAAATCCGAAGTCACACAAGAAGGTCTCAGGGACCCCCCCCCGCAAGGCTGCACCAAGCCTCCCCCAGACTCTGCCAACTGCACTTCACACTGGACATCTGCAAACACAGAGCTATCCTGCTCAGGAAACTGTCACACAGTTCCCCGGTTTATCCCACTCATGTCCACTAATGGCCTCAGTATCTTCGGTTTCAAATAATTTTCCTTTCAAAATTACAAACAAGAAAATCCAGCACAGTGCAATCTCCATAGTTACTTCCCTGCGTTCAGTCTCATCACCGCTCAAGAACACCTGGTCATCTAGGCCTGGGGTCCTCTGAAGATCTGCAGTGTCAGGGCTGGGATGGTTTTCATCAGCACAGGGAGGCCCTAATTGCATGTCTTCCTGCTACATAGACAGCTGTGTGGATGCATAACTCAGACAAGGCAGTGCGTATGTCCAATGTGACTGTGCTGAGTGGGTGGTCTGATAACAATCACTTCATTCAAGAAAATATGAAAAGTTGTTGAGATGATGTCTTGGTATTTAACTTTCACTTTTCTTGTTCACATAACACACATTTTTGTATTAATTTGTCTCCATTGGAAATATAATTATGAAAGCATGAGAAAGTTTCCTTTTTTATAGGAGAGCTGATGTGCTATAAATGTCCTCCCCACTGTCTGAGCCTGTACTCTCCTGAACCGAACAAATCAATTCCTGTTCCAGCTCCTGGACAGAGAGGGAGGCACCTCATGATGTTTCTAGTCCCCTCTTCCTGTGGTGAGAATATGTATGACTCTGCTCTGTTTTACTGTTTGCAGAGAGGAAACAGAACCAGTGCTCATGCTGATGCCTGTCAGTGAATCTCTCATTTTCAACTGTCATTAATGACTCTCTGTCACTCAATACTTTCTTATGTTATTTACTGCCGCAGACCAGCTGCAGTCGATGCAGGGTAGGAAGGGGAGAGGTCTCAGGCCGGAGAGTGAGAAAAGAACCTTCGCAAGCAATGTGCAGGTTCCCTCTGAGAAGTCTCAGGGTCTGATTTATTTTTATATCTTTAAGCAATGGCTAGGAGGCATTGGGCAGAACATGTTTACATTTTAGGTTGCCTTAGCAATTTCTATAGAAATAAAGGTTATT
>NW_004624846.1:254659-295811 GCF_000247695.1 Heterocephalus glaber
CTCTAAAGTTGGTAAAGCAGAACACAATCTGAATCAGAAAGTAGTAAATTTCCTCTTTTTATTAAGCTGTTTCTTTTCCTTCACAGCCTTATTTCATCTTCTTAGTTAAAGCAATATTGATCACCAAAGAGAATGTCGATCCCAGCAGCAAGGAATAGAGTAAGGGCATTTGCCTCATCACATCCAATAATTATTCTTCCCCAAACAACTTCACTGTGAACAAAAATTCCTTTGATAATGTTGTTACTGATAAACCCTTCCATAATTTATGCCTTTTGGAGAGAGATTTATTACTACAATTCATGATATTCATTTCCAGACAAGGTATGTTCTTGCTGACCTGTGGCAATCAGAAACTCACAGCAATATGGTTTATTTTTAGATGCAGGTGCTGGAAAAATTACCAAAAATTAAAAGTCATCATCATATAGGCATGAAAAGTAAAATGTTCACGGAAAGAAAACAAAATTTTATGAAAGCCATAATATTGACTCCAAATGAAAGGAACTAGGCAAAATTATGTAGTTACTATAATATACAATTATGTTGGGATATATGCAGGTGTTTTGACAGGATATGAAAAACACAATATTGGTAATATACACATTGTGTGAAAACAATTGGCCTTCCTCAAAAACACGTTCACAAGCCTCTCTCACTTTCCATCAAATATAAAATAACATCAAATACAAAAATATCTTGTTACACAGAATATGGAGTATATACACTAACAAAATTCAAATCAAAGCTAGTGGGAAATCTCAACAATTAAAAAGCAATTACCAAAATTTACTTTGTCAGGGTCTAGTCCTCCCAATTGTAAAAACAAATTGAAATAAAAGCTACATAAATATTAACCCTACTTGATAGTGAAAACTACACTTCAAATCACCTTGTTTAATTAGGAGACACTCTATGTTAAGTTCAGAGACATTGGAATACACTAAAATATATAATTGTGAACTCAATTTTTTTAATACTGAAGACCACAGATACATACATCAGATATTTAAAAGCAATTGAAAAACATAGAGTATACGGTTTAGAATATTTCCATCTGTGAGTATATTTTCTAGAAAATGAATGAATATTGACATCAAAATTTTAATATTATTTCTACAGATCTCCATTGAATGAGTAAATTTCATAGAATTTTCTCTATATATAGTATATATGGTTTCTCCATGTGACATCTTTCATGTATTTAATAATACCTGTACATGCTGTATGCTTTCCTACACTGCTTATATAGGCTTTTTCCCCAGTGGTCTCTTGTTCATGTATTTGACACTGTACCAGATGAACGTTTTTCAACATTTCTTACACAGTCACTCCCTAGCATGAATTTTTTGTCTACAGGATGAAGGCGCTTGCATCAAATCTTTTCCCACTCTGCCTACATATTGTTTGACCCAGTGTGCCTTCTTTCATGTATTTGATGGCACTTTTGTGTACTGAGTGCTTTCCCACATTACTTACATACATAGGGGTTTTTCCCAGTGTGAATTTGTTCATGTGTTTCACTAGTTCTCTGTTGGCTGAAGACTTAACACATTACTGATACACACAGAGTTTCTTTTCATTATGACTTCTTTAATGGATTTGAAAATATTTTCATGTAGGGTATTTTCACACATCATTCACATACATAGGTCCCTGTTGCGTGAAACCTTTCATGTTGGCGACAATGACTGAATGTTCTGAATGCTTTCCCACAGTGTTTACACACATAAGGTCTCTCACCTGTGTGAATTCTTTCATGTATGTGACATTCTCTCTTTCGGGTGAAAGATTTCCCACAGTACTTACATACATAAGGTTTCTCACCAGTGTGAATTCTTTCATGTATTTTACAGTCATTCTTTTGACTGAAAGAATTCCCACAATGCCTACATACATAGGGTTTCTCCCCAGTGTGAATTCTTTCATGTACTTGACAACTTTTCTTTTCACTGAAAGATTTCCCACAATGCTTACAAACATAGGGTTTCTCTCCAGTATGAATTCTTTCATGTATTTGACAATATCTCTTTTGGTTGAAAGATTTCCCACAATGCTTACATACATATGGTTTCTCCCCAGTGTGAATTCTTTCATGTATTTGACAATTTCTATTTAGGTTGAAAGATTTCCCACAATACTTACATACATAGGGTTTCTCCCCAGTGTGAATTCGTTCATGTATTTGACAATCTTTCCTTTGGTTGAAAGATTTCCCACAATGGTTACATATATATGGTTTCTCCCCAGTGTGAGTTCTTTCATGTATGTGACAATCATAATTCTGTTTGAAAGATTTCCCACAATGCTTACATACATAGGGTTTCTCCCCAGTGTGAATTCTTTCATGTATGTGACAATCAGACTTTCGCATGAAAGATTTCCCACAATGCTTACATACATAGGGTTTCTCCCCAGTGTGAATTCTTTCATGTATTTGACAGTTTCTCTTTTGGGTGAAAGACTTTCCACAATGCTTACAAACATAGGGTTTCTCCCCAGTATGATTTCTTTCATGTATCTGACAATCACTCTTTCGGGTGAAAGATTTCCCACAATGCCTGCATACATACGGTTTCTCCCCAGTGTGAGTTCTTTCATGATTTTGACAGTGACCATATGTCCTGAATGATTTCCCACAATGTTTACAAACATAGGGTTTCTCTCCAGTGTGAATTCTTTCATGTATTTGACACCCACTCTTTCGTGGGAAAGATTTCCCACAGTGCTTACATACATATGGTTTCTCCCCACTGTGAGTTCTTTCATGACTTTGATAGTGACTGCGTGTGCTGAATGCTTTCCCACATTCCTCACATATATATGGTTTCTCCCCAGTGTGAGATTCTCTATTTCTTTCAAATGAGGACTTCTCAGCAAATCCTTTTCCACATGGCTTACATACACAGGGTTTCTCTCTGGTGTGAGTGCTGTCATGACTATGACACCGCGTGCATGTGCTGAAAGTTTTACCACATTGTTCACATACGTAAGGTTTATCTCTAGTGTGATTTTCTTCAGGTATGTTATAACAAGTCCGTGTAGTGAATGGTTTTCTACATTGCTTACATCCATAAGGGTTCTTCCCAGTGTAAATTATTTTATGTTTGTGAAAGGAATGACAATGAGATAATGCTTTCACACATTCTGTAGTTACATAGGGCTTCTCTCCAGCATGTATTCTTTCATTTGGTTGAATATAATATGAAGACATAAAAGGTTTCTCACACTGTTTGTACCCATATGGACTCCCCACACCATGATTTCTTTCCTGGATTGGAACATAACTGGGTGTGCTGGAGGCACTCACATTTTTCTTACCTACAAATGTTTTCTCCCCAGGATGAGTTTGTTCACTAAGATCAGAGTAAGCTTTCCCACATTGCTCAGACTGACATTGTTTCTCTCCAGTCTTTCTCATTTCATGTTTCTGAAAGGACTGGAAATCACTCCAGGTTTTTCCATGTTCACTACATTTATACAGCGTCTCTTCCAATCTCAAACACTTGTCTGCATCATTTCTGTAAAGGTAAGAGGACAAAAATAACAATCACAATGAAAAACGTCTCCAGATTAATAATTGATCAGGACAAGTTCTCATTTGATGCCTGCTAAGAAATTCTGATGATAAGTTGACCTAATGGCCTGGACCATGCCTCCAAAACCCCCATTCTCATGGGAATGGTTTTCACATGGGAAGATTACTTGGCAAATGTTTGCAAAACACACTATCAAGTTTCATTTTAGGGGATGGGTACATATTTGTGTCATATTGATCATTTTTATATCTTTTCACTCATCACTCTCCCCTTCTCTCCTTACCCTGACCATCTTTCCCATCTCACAAAAGTCAGCCTTTCTGTTTTCTATCATCTTTCCTTTACTTTACTCCCTAAACATATTTTTAGTTTCTCATTTAAAATTTATTTCACTTAACATTATGACATGGAGTCCCATCTAATTTCATTATTTGGCAAATGATAAAAATTGTTCTTTTTGGCTGATTATATAGCATAGTTTTTTCAGTGGTGAGAATTAAATGCAGGTCTTAGGAGGGAATTATATTTCCAGCTTCATTTATTTTTTTTATTTTGAAAGAGATTCTTATTGGTCATTAATATGCTTGGGCTTAACTTCAATTTGTCATCTTACAGACTCAGCTTCCCAGCCTGCAGGCATTATAAGAATGCACCACCATGCTGAGCCTATCCCACATTTTAATCATCCAGGCACCTGGTGATGGGCATCTAGGCTCTTTCCAGAGCTTGGCTGTTCTGAATTGCCTCCAGGACTTAGATATTGGGAATACTCATGGTTGCCCTCTTTTGAAAACTGGAGTTCATGTATCTCTGAAATATGATCACTTTAACACATTTCAGAATATACCCAGGGAAGTACACTTGGATCCAAAGAAAACTTATATTTTTACTTTTTGAGACATCTGTATATTGATTATCATAATGATTCCATTTTACATTCCCATCAACAATATATGAGGTTGCGCAAACGCAAGGACCTGAGTTCAATCCCTGGTACCAAAAAAAAAAAACCCAACAAAAACAATGTATGAGGCTAATTTCTAAGAGTTTTAAAACATGGACAGCTGAATATTCTGGAGGATGTTGTGAAACATCTATTACAACAACCTTAGCACTCACTGCATTTTGAATACTTCTTCCATATTAGCAATTTTCTAGATAATGAATGTCTCATATTCACATGTATACACAGATATTTTAAAGATAAGTTCCTGGCAAAGTTCAAAATTTATCCATTTCATATCTGCATATATACAATACTTAAATGCAGTCTCCTACATTACTATGATGTTGATTATGAAATTTTTTAAACCAATAGAGCAGATAATGTCACTTGTTGCATAATATCAGTAACTCTTTAGTTTCCTGTATTAGAATATTTCTATATTTGATTGTGACATTATACAAAAGGAACCTCTATGCATCTCTGAAAATTTTTGTGAGATTAAATAAATTGGAACACAGCCTCATTTCTTCAGCTTCCTTGATTGTAATATTTCTGCTTTCACATTGACTCTTGAGGAATATTCCTTTTTCTTTTGAGTGAAAATTACCTTAGATTTCTTGAACAATTTTTGTACTGTTCCTCCACTCGCTGGTTACCACATGTTTTTTCTGAATTGTAGACATAGAAATATAACAAGTTACTACATCATTATATAAAAATTAATAGATTCCAGTTAAATAAATGGTATAATATTAACAGGCCTGAGACATTTTTCAAATGTTACAACATTCTACTTAATTAACCTACATCACTGAGGTGGTTAATGAACCTACATCACTGAGTAGGTTCATCACTGAACCTACATCACTCATCAGGAAGGATGAGTTGAAGGCCAGCCTGGTCTACTCAGTGAGTATGATCCCAGCCTGACTCTGTCTCAGAAAATGAATAAATAAACAATAATTTTAAGAAGGGAAAGAAAACAGTATCACTGAGCAAGCTTGTATAAGTAAGAAAATGATGTTATCCTTACGTATAGCAGTCATATGCATACATGTTTCCCACATCACATCTATGTAGAGCTTCTTTTGGGGTGGATTCAGCGAAGCCCATTCTGCCTCGGTAAAGTTCACAGCTACATCCTCAAAGGTCACAGTCTCCTAAAGAATGACAGGTTTCCTGATGGGTCAGACGCACACCCTGAGATATCTCATCTTCTCTCATGAAAAGCCAAACTGAAGATGATTCCTTCAAATATTAGTTCCATGTCTTGGTCATCAAGCCCATTTATATGTAAATATTTTCACGTAGTATTTCCGATGCTAAATTGCAACACATTGCTAAAGTAACAGTGGAATAGTAGCACTGGTTCTCCTTCAGGAACACCCACATTGTACTTGTGCACTGTCTCTAAAGCAGAGCTCATACAGGGAATCTGCAAATCCCAATCCAAAAAAAAAAAAAAACAGGGGCACATAAATATTTAATGTATGGTTCTGATATACCATAGATTATGTCTTTTTTCAAATTACTCACAGTATTCAGTCCAACTTTCTTTGCACTCATGGAGAATTTTGAAACTTGAATCTGGTCTTATAGAAAAAATTGAATATTAAATAAGGTTTATGAATAATTAAAATGCTAAAGGAAAGTTTTCTTGGAGCAAGTTTATGTAAGATCAATGAAATAGGATAAAGTTGGCATATTGTCTTATAGCTCATTGGCACCAAATGGTCACCTTTCACTCACATGTAAGTAATATAAGGGTGGCATAAGGGAAGGTAATGAGGGGATGAATATTAATGAAATATATTATATGTAATGAAAACCAAAATATCACAAAATAATTAATCATTAAATACAAAAGGAAAACTACATCCACATGTGGTGGAATGTGCCTGTAATTCCTGCACTTGGAAGGCTGCAACAGGATGACTGCCATGAATCTGAGGATAGCCAAGTGATCAAGGTCCAGCCTGGGCTATGTAAGAAGTTCAAGGGCAGTCAAGATTACAGAGTGAGATGCTGCCTCCAATTCCTCACCAAAACAGAGCACTAAAAAAACTTACTGTGTCCCTCATTACACACATCATTGATTTGTTAAAACATTATGGCTGTGGGCCAGGAATTAAGCTCAGTGGTACCACATCTGCCTTGCAAGCACAAGGCCCTGAGTTTGATCATCATTACAAAAAAAAATTATGGCTGTACACTACAATAAAAGACTAACATTCAACACCTTGTGAGCAACGTGAAAGCTTGCATAATATACATGAAAGACATTCAAATTCCACCTTTCAGTTTATGACTAGTAGAGAGAATGAGAAATGGACCTCAGGAATGGAAGATAGTGTCCAATGGACCCACAGGTAAATAGAATATTGATTCATGATGGAGCTGGTGTTACACAACCCTGGAAGAAATCATATTGTGTTTCATTTAAGTTTAAGGAAAAACAGGTATGTAATTGGAAATCTGGATCATGTACTCTTCTGTGTACATAAGTTACATACTAAAATGGGAAAGATAAACTTGAATGCCTTAAGAATTGATAGTGAAAAAACAGAAGAGACAGTGTTTTCTCATAAAAAAAATCAGACAGACATCAGAAGTAGAAGGAGAAACTGAAATCTATGGAAATCATAAGAGATAAACAAGAAAATATTTGCTGTGTACACAACATAAAGATTTTGTATAGAGAATAAAGATTAATCTAAAAAGTAACTACAACACATCTGGCTCAAGAGAAACACTGAATATAGAGCAAGATTCAACTCTTGAGAATATCACTAAAGAAAACTGAAGTGTGGAAAAACACATCAGTAGACTTATCCAAAAATGGAGAATCAGCTGCTACATTGCATACCCATCACCCTTACTTTGGAGTTACCAAAATCCACAGGCCACTAACTTCTTTCCAATATCTAGGAAATACATTGTGCTATTATTCCTGGGAATAAATTGACTGTTTTCAAGTAACATTGAAAAATCAGGAACTTCCCAACCAATGGAATGGATGAGAAATACTTTTCCCTTCATTCACATATCAGCACTTGTGAACAATAAGTGAGACAAAAAAATTAAACAAAAAAATAAAAAAAACTCTCACAAAATATTTCCCTGTGCAATATCCATGATAGTATTGAAAACTGAAAGGAAGGAAGCTAAAAGAGTACTACTCATGGAAAATCACACTTGGCAAACTTTGGAAAAGTTGCCAGAGGAGGAGAGTGGTCATCAATAAGGCAAGAACTGTTTGTGACAGGTAGAGTATTTATCACCTGATGTAATACAGTTTTTAATTAAAGTCCTACCTCATTCAGCATGTCTTATCTTGAATAATGTCTACAAACTACCAATGAACCATAGCAATAACATGAGTAATCCTACTTTTCATTTGCACTCCTGCAGGAATTGCATGTGAGTACTTACTTCAAGAAAAACATGTGACTTTAACAAGCAGTCCTTTCTTGTAGTTGTCCTTTACAGCATGATTTCTTCTTCTCTTATTTAAAATGGTAACATAACTAATTTTCATATGATACACTATAAAACTCCATTTATTGACTAATTTTTTCATTATTTTTACTGCTCTGAATATAAGAAAGAGGTAAATGGATGCTTGGGAAGTGATCTAACACTGAATTTAATCATAGATAATGTTAATTTTTAAATAATTTTCAAACACCCTATAATGACTTTGGGCCCATGGGGAAGTGTATGTCAATTTTGGAACTTACCATCATCACAGTGAAACCTAGAGTGGAGGATGCAATTTGTGTGTTTGAGATCTCCTATTTAAGCTTATAACAGATGGCATAACTAGATATCTTAACCACATTCCCATCATTGGGACAAAATAACCAACAACCTCAACTTAAAGGAGTAGGTTTTATGTCGACTCAGTTTTGGTTCATGTTCTCCTGGTTCCAAGGTATAAATTGGATGGGAAAGTGACAAGATGGAGGAAAATACATTCAAAGCATGGTGGCCAGAGAGGAGGGAAAGGTGGATGTAGCTACAGACATGGCCCTAGAAAAGCATCTGCAGCAAATGGAACCTCCAAACAGCACATTGAGATATTGAAAATATCAATGCACAAATCTACTGCTGTACAGGGCCCACAAAAAGCAACTTTCATACTTAATACAAATTTAATGGACACTGTACTATAATATATGGTGTGCTGCTGAAAGAAAACATGGCATGCAACAAAGCCCAGTCTCACCCACACAGAAACCTCATTTAACTCCCAAATCTCCTCTCATTTCTCCTGATCATTGCACAACTGGAGCTGTAGGCACTGAGCTGAGAACATCGGGGTCTTGGCCAGATTAAAATTATCATCCACTGGGCTGGGGATTTAGCTCAGTGGTTTCATCACCTGCTGCACAAGTGCAATGACCCAAGTTCAATCCCTGGTACAAAAAAAAAAATTACCATCCATATAAAGGACCACATGCTTAGGTCTCAGCCCCCCGCACAGGGCTAGGAAGGTCCAAATATGCATGTACCAGTGAAAACTGGCATACAGAAACAAAGATTTCTCAACTCATGTGGACAGGCCCACATCCTGCCAAACTGGTTCTGTCTACTTCCACCCAGAACTTATGCCTCTAACACAAATTCTACTTCTGTCTTTGGGCATTTGGTCTTGCAATCACCTTCTTGGGGAATGAGGTCTCCCAAGTCCTTCCCATGCAACCAGTCCATAGAACCCACAGACCAAAACAGGCTGACCCAGCTTGGGAGTCTCTCAGCAACACACTGGGAGCTTCTGACTTATGTGCCTGACAAAGGAGAATTCTATTCTCTGGCCAACCAGTCTCTCTTGACAGCTCATACAACCCAAACTGTTCTTCACTGATACAAGGCTGCTCCATGTTCTGCTGACTGAGCCAAAGGGAAGAAAAAGATAATACACTATCTGCTTAATGCAGTCCAAATGATAGACCAAACAAAACATTTGCCCACCAAGGCTTCTGCCTAGATCATTGAGTTTACCAACCTGTTGGATCAGTGACTTGAATTAGGATTTGGTCTTAGCTTTGCAGAGCTGCTAACATCTATCTACTTACTGTACTCTGGTGGCTCTTTCTATTTCTTGTCCTAGATGTTGGCATCACAACTCTGTGACTATACTTCCACATTCAATGACATTTAGAGAAAAACACCAAACCCAAAGAAGAATCTCTGCCCAGGCAAATGTTGAACACAATGCAATAGAAGTACTAAGGTAGTCAGAGGGCAGAAAATTGCATGAGACATTCAGCTTCATGGCACAGACTTTCTCACACAGTCTTTTAATCTAATCATCTTCAGTAAAGAAAAACAAAAGCAATGCCAACAGGCAATATAATTATTTACTGAATGAACAAATTGGCATAATATGTTAGTAGTATTACACAAAGGAATCAAGATGGAATTAAAATTTTCAAGTGCCACAGACTGGCAAGTTACTTGAACTAAAGTCATAGGGAAATCCAGAATTCTAAACACCAATCATGGCAGGTAGGCCAGAATGATAGCTGCAATGTAGCCCCACCCTCAATCACTTCCCTATGATGAGGCAGAGAAAGGTAAAAACTTAATGCAATAATTTTTCAAAGTATGCTCTTCCCTCCTCACAGGATGAAAGTATCTCTCCTTTGGCATATTAATTTCACTAAAGAAATATTCTCACCTGACATTAACTCATGTTTAGACTTCATTGTCACATTGGTTTGCTGGAGAGATACCTAGGTTGTTAGTAAAGACATGTCTGAAAGTGTCAAGGAAGCATGACCCATGAGATTACATCAGGTGCATGGCCTGTTCCTCTCAGCCTCTTTTTCTGCTGAAGACTCTCCATTGGAAGGGTGAAGACAATGGTAGGAGCCTGAAGAAACTTAAGACCAGCATCCAAAGGCAATGGCAATTACCAGAGCTCATCCACAGAAAAATAAGACTTATTTTTTCCTTTTTATTCCATCTTGGGTACAAGCCTATTGGTAATTGTAAACCACATACAGGGTGGGCCATCCCTCCTGGTATACAAGCCAGTCTTTCATAGAGAATCACAGAGCTTTACAAATGGCTAGGAGGTTTTTACTGATCAAAGATTCATACCATAGTTAAGCATCACAAACACTGTCTTTTTTTTTTTTTCTTTTGGCTAAACATGCCCTTCACAGATATTCTTCATATATAGTAATTGTTTTCTGAGTCCATCAAATCTTTGCAGGTGACAAAGCAAACATTTTCCATTAAAGGCCCAATGGCAATAAGACTCATATCCTCAGACAGAAGAAATCCACAAAATAATCTGTATGTGAGATTCCTGCTTTCTAACACTCTACAGCTTTTCATAGCTAAGAGTACTTCATGCTGAGCCAGGATTTAAAGCATTAAATAATTTTTATCATTATAAATCAAAGATGTATAAAACTTATGTTTGAATGACAAAATTTATACAAAAATATCAAATGTGAATTGTCCATTTTTTTTCTGTGCATTGCCTCCCTTATCAGTCCAGTTTAGTAGAGGCTGCAGCAGCTCCATTCCTAGTGATTCACACTTCTATTCATCTTTTGAAAACTATTTCTGTACACCCACTCAACTAACAGACAGAGTCAGCTCTATAATAAATCCTAAGCAACTCCGAAGTTTCTCTCCCTTTCAAAAAGTATAACTGCTCTAAGTCTGAATTCTTCTGAAGCTGAATCACACCACTCAATTGAAATCATAAATATGAAGCTGTTTTACAGGACCTATGATGACATTTCAGATGTATACTACAGACAGACTTGGTGGGGCTGACCCTAACTCTAACCTTTATGCCAACTCCTTAGCTCTGTGTCTGCTCCTTGAAGATTTCTATTGTGTCCCCCTTGCCCTGCTGATATAAGCCAAATAGTATGATCAGAGTAGGACACTTAACAATAATAATAATAACAATAATAATAAGATATTATAATTACATTATAATTATACCAATGTAAAAAAAAATACACAAAGGACAAAAAGAAAAAAAGAAAAAGAGATAAAAAGAATAAAAGAAAAGACTACATAGTAGAATATTAAGAGGACTAAGCGACCAACAATAAAGGGTACTACTAAAACGAACAACACTAAGAAAGAAAACAAAAAAAAAAACCCAAAGAAACCCAGAATAGTCACCAAAGCTCACCAAAGCCCCAGACCGCCGCAGAAACAGAGAGAAACACAGCTGACCAAAAAACCACAATACACCAGCAGGGGCACACAGACACAAAGCTACAGAATGCAAACGAACCCAAACCCAACAAAACGGAAAAAAAACAAAAAAGGACACAGAAACAAACACAACCAAAAACTAGGAAGAACGAGCTAACGAGAGACAAGGAAGAAGCAAACAAAGTCAAAGCTAATTCCGGGCAAAACACACCAAAAGACACCCCATTCCAACCCACTCCCACACAACACCACAAAACAGCACCATGGCGGGCCCCCAGGATCCCCCAAAATCAGCTCAAAGCAACTAGAAAGCACAAAAAAAGACAGAAAAAGGAGCTCCAGAACCCCACAAACACTCACAAACCATACAACTGCACACAATGAGACACCAAGAGACAGCAACCCCCCCCCACCCAACCTCAGCCAACAGGACGCAAAACCCCAGACCGCACCGCCCATCAGCGCCGATCCCATCCCCACCCACCGCAACCCACAGGAACAAAAAAAAAAAACAGAAACAAGCAGCAACCAACAGCAACGAAGAACAACAAGGAAAAAAAGGAAAACACAAGAAATTCTCAACCCCGCGATATCAAACGAAACGAAAATCAACAAGAATGACAAAAAAGGTCAGTAACCCCCGCTACTGCGACCTGCCAGAACTCCCCCGGTTGCCGGGGGGCGGTGGTACCGGAGAGGAAACAAAGCACCTCCCACCACACCACCAGCAGGCCAAAAAACCAAGCAAAAAAACCAGCACACCACCCCCTGGCTTAATAAAAGAAGCAGACGACTCCTCAAAAAAGAGAACAACAAGTCTCAGAAGAAGGCACCACCAACAACCTACGAAAAAACAATCAACCCACAGAAAAAAAAAAAAAACACAAGCCAGGACCGACAAGAAATAAAATAAAGAGAGGGAGGCCAGCGAGAAGGAAGCAAGAAGAAGCATTCACAACAACAACAATCAATCCCTCTCTCTGTCTACTCATTTTCATCCAAAAAATGAATATATGGCCCCCAAGAGGAATACAGTAATTGAGTAAATGAAGAAATAAGAGGTGCATGACAGCAGTATTCTGCAGAAGAGTAAAGATGAAAGAAAAACATTCCAACTCCCTCAGAAAAACTTCATATTTTATCTAGGGCCATAAAAAAAATGCCTGAATCCAGAAGATAAACATATAGAAAAGCATGAGGGCCAGAAAGAATGCTGAAAAAGAGCCCTGCACTTCATCGACCTGATCAGTTTCTAGTAATGAGGCTGGGATACAAAAGGACTTTAGACTATAAGGTCCCCATGCCCTGTAATGGCCCATCACTGTTTGAAATTCTCCACCTTTCAACATGTATATTCCTAAAAGAAAAATATTGCATTGAATAGGACATATACCCTTATTAATAGCTTGTTTGGCTTGAGAGCTGTGTGAGATATTAATAAAGCACACTTCTAGGTGTGCAAGGTTGAGTCATGATAGTGTGACCTGAAGGACAAAACCTGGCCCCTGGCCCCTTCCTCTGGCCCTCTTTCCTTTACTTTGGTTCCTGGCTCTCATAAAATAGTTTTCTTTTTCTTCATTTATATACCATCATGTTTCTGCATTAGAAGTAAGCAAATGAAACTTGATAGATCTCCCACTACCTCAGCAGCCATTATGTAAAGTAGCTGCTCTCTTCCTATTGTGCCTTGCACCCTCCCCTGTGTGACATCACACCAAGATGGTTGCTCCCACCAAAGAACAAACCTTTCTTCCCAGCATGCCCCTGTTCCCACCTACAGAGTAACCAAATACTTGCCTACCTCCTACCAGCTAGTGACATCACTGGCTCCTCCATTCCCTACTGACTACCTCACTCAACCCCACCTCAGCTCCTACAAACCTCACTCCAGTCTCTATAAAAGACACTCCCTGCCCTGGCCATATTGCCTTTGTCTCTCCTTTGTTCAGAGACATTCTGGTAGATCTGTTCCAGCAATAAATGCTTGTTGTGACCTGGTCTGGTCTTGGTTTTTGGCATTTTTACCTGACAAAACTGAAATCTTTTAAACAATAAGACATAGAAAATTTTTGTTCTTAAGCTCTAGATGTTAGGTATTTTTTCCTGTAATAACAAAAACAACAAAATACCATTACAGTTCATGTTCACATTAGGTATCTGTTCTCACTAAGCTTCCAAATACCTCAATTCTTTCTTCAGAAAACTATATAAATGAGATTTTATGCATGAATATTTTAAATAGATTTTTTGTATGTATATATTTGAGTTGAAATGGTCTAATATCTTCTTTAATTTCATCTGTGACCCATTGGTCATTGAAGAGGGTATTTTTAAATTTCCATGTGTTTATGTAGTTTTTGTGGTTTAATTTGCCATTTATTTTCTATTTCATTTCACTGTGATCTGATAATATGCATATTATAATCTTAATTTCTTGGCATTTACATAAGAATGTTCTGTGAGCTAGTACTTGGTCTACTTTGGAGGAACTCCCATGTGCTGAGAAGAATGTGTATTCTAGTGAGTGGAACACTCTGTAGAAATCTATTTGTTAGGGTAATCTGAATCATGACCAATACCACCCCACTGATTCAGGCAAAGTTGAAGTAAGAAATGGAGTTTATTTTAAGCCAAAGGCAAAAGGAATCTTGGCCTCAAGTGTGGGGTGAGGGAAAATTTTATAAAGTAGTTTAGGTAGGGGAGTGGAGGTCATTAGGGGAGAATGGATATTTTTGAGACTTGAGAGGGGGAGGTCTGTTGGAGTACAGGATGTCTTTTGTGGTTGTTGGGCATCCATGCTTATAGGTGTTGCTGGGTGTGGTGGGCATACTTTCCTCAAATTTATGTTCTGGCTTTCTGTTGTTTTACTTGTCTTAAAAGTATGAAGAGCTCAGTGTAAAGCTTCTGTGAGATGGTTTCACTGTTCTTCCTGTGTTGGAGGCTTGACATTATTAAATCCATTTGTTCAAAGGTGTAGTTCAACTCTGATATTTCTTTGTTGATTTTACATTGAGTTAATCTGTCTATTTGTGACAGTGGGGTGTTGAGGGGCCCCCTTATTATTGTATTAGTACTTATCTTGATTTTTCATACTTTTAGTTTTTTTATAATTGGGTGGATCACTAGTTGGTGCATATATATTTATGATTGTTTTCTCATCATTTTGGATTCTTTCTTTTTAGCAAGTATGTAGTGATCATCTTTGTCTCTTCTTTTTTATTTTATTTTTTATTTTTTGTTTTATGGTACGAGGGGTGGGGGCATCAAACTCCAGACCTTGCACTTGCGAGGCACGGACAATGCCACTGAGCTAAATAGTGAAGCCCTTTCGGATCAGTCTTGTCTTGAAATCCACTTTGTCTGGAATTAGAATAGCTACTCCTGCTTTGTGTCTGGGTTCCTGCTATCTGGAGTATTGTTTTCCATCCTTTGAATGGCAATCTATTAATTTCTTCTTGACTTAAAGAAGTTTCATGTATACAGCATATTGTTGGATCTTATTTCTTAAACTATTCTGCCAATCTATTTTTTTGATTGGTGAATTGAGACCATTTACATTGATATCATTCAGAATATTTGCAGTGCTGGTTTTGTGGTTATAAACTTCTTCAGATCTTCATTATCATGGAAGTATGTATTTCTCCATTAATTTTGTAAGATAGTTTTGTAGGGTGCATCAATCTGGGTTGGAAGTTGTTTTCTTTCAGGGCTGGAAATACTTCATTCCAACCTCTCCTTGATTTTAGGGATTGTGTTGACAAGTCTGTTGTGATTCTGATGAATCTTTCTTATACATGATTTGTTCCTCTTAACTAACAGCTTCTAATAGTTCATTCCTGTGTTGAATATCTGGAATTTTGACCCTTTATTCCTTCATGTAGTTTTTTTCTGATCATTGCTATTTGGAGTTCTGTATGTGTTACTTATCTGTATGTCAAATTCTTTTTTCACTCTGGGAAAGCTTTCTGCTATTACTTCTGTGAACATTATATTTTGGCATTTTTATTAGGTTCTGATTTTTCATTGATTCCAACTAAACTTATATTAAACTTCTTTGCATCATCTAGCAGATGTTGGATTAATTTTTGATGGTCCCTTATTATTTTTAAGAAATTTCCATTGATGAGCACCAGTTACAAATCTGTCTTCTAGAGGTGATATTCTATCTGATAATCTATCTTCATATTGATTGTGAAACAGATTCTCATTGAATCTGCTGCATGTACATTCAATAGAATTTTTAAATGTCCTGAATTTTTATGTGATTCTGTTTTATGGAATACATTTTTTTCTTTGTTTGGCATTCATAGTTTCCATGTCTTTCCTAAGCTTCTCTGCTTTTTTATCTCTTTCTACTCTAGATTCACTCATTATTTCATTCATTTTGTTCATCATGTCTTTAATTACCTGTGTAATTATTTCTGGTTTGACTTTGTCAAGAGATGTATTTATCTGCTTTGTTGCTTTTGCTACTACCATTTTAGAAAACTCAGCTGGGTACCTTTTGATTTCTTGACCTTAATGCCCCCTGGATTTGATTTGGAGGAGTAAGGATTTTCAGGTGAATTTTGCTCCCATGTTTTCTTATTTTTTTCTTAAATTTGTTTTCTGTATGAAGTCTTATAAATTGCTTGTGATATGTGATTTTATTACTAGTCACAAGAACTCTTCAGGTAATGAGTCTTTTCAGAAATGTTTTCCAAGCATAGCTGGCTTTTGACCTTTTGAGTCTTTCACAAGATCTGGCCTCTTCTATTTATTAGTGACTATAATTTGCAGCCTGTTTGCCCTAGCACCAAGTTGAATAGTACTGGACTTCAGTACTGTTTATTTTATTTTATTTTTTTGGTACTGGGGATTGAACTCAGGTCCTTGAACTGCGAGGCAAGTGCCGGAACCACTGAGCTAAATCCCTGGCCCACTTCACTACTGTTTATGACTCCCAGACAATAGATTTTGGCAGACAAGCAACATCAATTGATCACAACAACTATGTCACCTTAGCTAAACTAGTACAATCAATAATAATAATAATTAATAATAATAATAGCATCAAGTACAAACTGGAAAGTGACACACTATAATGTCCAATACTGCCATCTTCAACCATAGACATGAAATTCATAGTTATATATCAAGATCTAAAACAAACCAGAATATTATGTACACTAAATGTCTGCTCAGTACAGCAATTTTACTGTTAAGCAGTATTTAGCCATAGTAAGCTAAAATCAACTACCTACAGTTTTGTAAAGATAAATGGTACAAGGAAGCAAGCATGAAGAAACAAGAGAAAAGAAATAAATTATGAAAAATAAACCAAGGAAGATGTGAAGTATGCGGTAAGATCTTGGTAGGAGGTACTGTGATGGAGTAAAGGGAAATTACTGGTAGTAACAGAGAAGACAAACTGGGAAAGTAACAGAGAAGGCAAACCAGGAACATGTTAAACAAAAGAGAGTGGAGAATAAACTAGATAAAAGTAAAATAAGAAAAACTACTAGGGGGACAAGTTAAAAGAGAAAAGGTGAACAAAGAAGGGCCTATTCAAGCAAATAAAACAAACTAATATTTGAAAAAGTTGGGGTGATAAAACTCTAATCTCCAAAGAAAATAGTAAAAAATAAAAAATGTACCAATGGAGGAGCAAAAAAGGGTGTGTGTGAATTGATTGGGGAAGAAAAAAAAGGAAGAGAAAAGAGTTCCTGTGTTTCCAGAAGAGTATTGTCCTCAAGGTCCAGCAGTCTTTAGCCTTACAAGTCACATTCCGCTTTGCTTCTCTTGGTAGCCTATGAGTTTGTATGGAGGCTACTCAGTTCAAGCGGACCTCTCTCTGTAATGCCATTTCTGACAGCTGTTCATGGTGGGTATTGGCTAGGGAAGATGTGAGGCCTTGGTTCTGAGGCTCATGTTGTGGATTCATGCTGGTTGGGGACCAATGTTAGTTACTGAATGGATTTGCCATTGTCCATGCCGAAGTCCCCTGATACCAGCCAGAGGCTCATGTTGACTAAGAATCCCCAGAGGAGTTCTGATATACTCAAGTTTAACACAGGGAAATTCATGCAGGCCTATATTTGCAGGACTCTGGCTAGTGTCTCATGGGCATCCGGAGTACAGAGCAAATCAGGCAGACCCTTGCTCCTTTACTGAGCAGAGGACTGGCCTATTGTGCTATGCAGGGACTGTGTCCAGGACTCTGGAAGAATGCAAGGTGGAGATACCCATGTTCCCAGAGTGGAGGCAGTGTGCCTGATGCTGAATGGATGCTGCCACATTCCATGTGTACCAGGAAGAAGTTTACATGGGCTTAGAGTAGTGTTTGAAGCCATGAAACTTGCACCGTCAAACTTGGAATGATTATTAATATTGCTTGCAATGAAATGAAGTGGTTACACAAAGATCTAAGGGAGTAGATTTAAAGAAATGACAAATATGTGAAGGAGGACAAGTGTGACCACTGAAAGATCAGAGAAGTTGGGATGGGTACTTTTATGTCTATATCTAGATGTCTCCCAATAGACTTTAGCACTCACAAGTGTGGCTTGGATGATCTTATCTCCCTCTCTACCTCCTCTCTTGATCTCTCTGCTTCTTGGCCAACCATAACATGAGCATGGATTCTTCTGCCATGCTCCTCTCTCATGTTGTCCTGCTTTGGAGACTAAAGACTATGGACTTGAAGCTCTACAAGCTGTGTGACAAAATGAATCTCTCCTCCTTTAAATTGAACACATCTGGTATTATGTCTAAATCAAGAGAAAGTTAACTAAGATTTTAGTACCAGAATAGTGTGGCCATTTTTGTGATTATACCTAACCCTGTGGATCAGAAGGCTTTGAAAGGTGCAGTTTGGGAAGGTTTGAAGAACTCAGCTGGTGAAACAGTTTGGGAATTCAAAAACAACGCCTGTGGGAGATTGTGGTAAAAGCTCAGAAAACCTGAATGCTAATAGAAATGAAGATTGAAAAGATTAGGCTCAGGAAATTTCAGATAGGAAAAAGGGCTCCATTACCAGCTGGAATCCGGATCAAGTGTTTTACATCCTGACAAAAAAAAATTGTTTACATTTTTCTCATGTTCTGAGAATGCATTAGATGAGATTAATGTGAGCAGACTAATTAATCTAGTGAAAGAAATTTGAAGGCATCCTAAAATTCACAATGTGGCATGGAATACTCGGGGCCTTTTAGCTAGCCCTCCACTGAAAATTGAGAACAGGCACACCCTAGGCCAGGAGCCTGCCCAGAGAGGAGTTGCACAGGCACATGAGCTCTCAAGGGAGGCCCGCCATTCCATCCCTAAGTGCGGCTGGAAACCGGGGAGCAATGGTGTGGCCTGGAACAGCACTGCTTTGATCAGATCCAAGTCAGGGCTTAGCCCCAACCCCAGAGGCTTGGCACACCCACCCAACCCAAAGGCCTGCCTAGAAAGGGGCTACACAGGCACATGGGCTTCAACCAGAGGCTCAGCATACCATTAGCCACAGCCAGGGACCCACCTGAGACCTGTACCGGCTCACAAGCAACCTCCAGAAGTTCACCTGGATACCACTAATAAGTGCAAGCAGACCCTAGCCAAAGCCTGTTCAACCAACAGAAATTGGGGTGCACAGCCCCCAAACAAAGGCCCTCCCACACAATAAATACGTGCTGGCCCCAGCAAGAGGCAATCCTAGATATCATTCCAGGTGTGCTCAGGCCTCAGCCAGAAGCCCACTCAGACAACAGGTCAGCTCAGGGATCTATAAGGCCATGACTCTCAACCCTGGAACTGGTGTAATGGTGAGCAGCAGAGTAAAGGGTCCTTGGTGACTTGCTGAGAATTCAAGACCACTGGGTGAGCAAAAAGTTGCCTTAACAAAGACACAGCAGGTTGCATCTGTTGAAATGAGAAGATATATAAATAAGTCCCAAAACCAGACTTCCAGATCATCTAGGGGAACCCCAAAGGGCAACAAGATGGAACAATCTGATACTCAAACAGCTAGACTCCCTGAACTGACAATGAAAGAGAACCTGGAAAAAATGAAATCAGAAATAATTTCTCAGATAATAAGAGATTGTGCCCATAGTACAAGACATGATTTATAAATCTAGAGCAGACACAGATAAAAAAAATTAGAGGAGGTGAGGAACATGATGGAATCCCAACATAGGAAACAAATGGAATACATAAAACAGATCGAAACAGATTGCCAAGAAATTAAAACTGCATTGAAAGTTTACACAGCAGAAAGTCCCAATATGAGGATAGAACTTCAGATATAGAAGGTAGGATTGAAATTAGTGGCCAGGAAAAGAAAAATTTCTTAAAAATAGTAAGGGACTATGAGAAATCAATCCATCTGCTGCTAGATGATGAAAAGAAGAAAAACATTAGAGTGATTGGAGTCAATGAAGAAACAGGAGAGAGTGCAGATGATATCAAAGAACTGTTCACAGAAGTGATGGCAGAAAACTTCCCAAATATGGGTAAGAGCTTGACACAGTGATAACTGAGGTCTATAGGACTGCAACTAGCCATGATCAAAAAAAATTTACACATAGGCATATAATAGTTAAGATTTCAGAAACCCAATAGAAGAAGAAAATTCTATAAGCAGTTAGAGAAAAGAAAGAAATCACACAGAAAGGAAAGCCCATCAGAATCACAGCAGACTTCTCAACACAGATCCTCAAGGCAAGAAGAGCTTGGAGTGACTTATCTGAAGCCCTAAAGGAAAACAGCCTACCACCCAGATTGATATACCGTGCAAAAATATCTTTCAAAATTGATGGAGAAATAAGATTCTTTCATGACAAAGAGCACCTTAGGAACTTCATGAATACCAAACCAGCACTCCAAAAAATTTTAGGCAATATCCTAGCAAAAGACAATGAGGATCACAATTACAGGAAGACCAGCAGAATGAATCCATCACGCATGACATGAAATTAAATGCAAAAGGGGAGAATCCAACAAAAAGAAAAACTCATGACAAGGATAAGTCACTATGTACCAGTTATAACCATCAAGATTAATGGTCTTCATTCAGAAATCAAAAGAAACAGATGGGCAGAATGGGTCAAGAAGCAAGATCCAACAATATGCTGCATACAAGAAACAAACTTAATTCAAAAAGTATCTCATAGACTGAAAGTTAAAGGGTGGAAAACAATACTCCATGTGACAGAAACCTGAAAAAAAGCAAGGGTAGCTATCCTCTTTGTAGATCAAATGGATTTGAAACAAACACTCGTTAAGAGAGACAAAGAAGGACACCGCATCCTTGTTTTCTTGCTGCTGTTGTCAACAATATAACTGAACTAAAAATTTTAAATGCTTCACAAAAAAGAGTTAAAAACATCACATTGCAGGGACACATGGATACTTATATGGTATAGGAATAAAATTCATAGTACTTTAATTATGAAAGTAGGCTATGGGTCAATGAAGATGGATAAATTTGAGTCATTTGTAGAAACTGTACACAACTTGAGATCATAATGTTAAGTGAAACACATCAAAACACAAGCTTAAATATCACATGATTTCTCTTAGATTTGCCTAAAGTGAAATACAAATTTATGTGCAAAATGAAGGGTAGATAATATGGAAGATCAATCTTTTGCAAAAGAGAAAGAGACCAAGAGACAGAGGGAGGTTAGATGGAGGAAGGGAGAAGGTTTCAAAAAAATCAAGATGTGTTATAAACAAGCACCAAGTCTCCTTGAGGAATGTAATCAGTATCTACTATAAACTTGTACTAGTAAAAATAAATTATTTTGATAGATGAGAAATTAGCACAGAGTTGACTGGACCATGTAGTTTTTCATTTCATCAATGAAACATTGTTCATTGTGCAAATATTTAGGGGCAGAAGATCAAGTAGTTGTTGCCAAGGAAGTAAAGACAGTGAGATGAATTAATGGGAAACTCGTGCATGGCATATTAGAGCATTGCCATCAGTACAGCACCTTGGTTTTGGACACATGACAGGACCGTTCATCACTTTATTTTGTTGGCTTTTTATTGCCACATTTTTATTGTAAAATGTGGCAGTTGTGGCTTCAATTCACACTCTCCTTGCCCTGGGAAGAGCCTCATGGCTCTATGCCGGTCTCTACTGGTGTGTAAGACAATTGGTGCAAGGTGAGTGTTGCTTCCTTTCCTTCTTGATTCCCTGTGTATCAGAACATTTCTATTAATCTTCACTGAAGTCAATTGCTCTCACTCAAATATTTAATTTGAACGGATGTCTAATCTTGTCTGTATCATTAACTGGGGGAGAAAAGTTGGTCACTAGAGGCTAAATGGCAATCCTGCTAGAAGTTTCCTAGTGTGATTTGCTTCTTCACATGTGTATATGCTGTTCTCCAGTAGAGCATATGGCATGTGTGGTTTGGAAATAAAATTCCTGGGAAACAAATTCCTTTTTTAAACTGGAATTTTTATTCCATTCAGGCATTTCTGTTTTGACAAAGTACCATCCACATTGTGCAGAAAACTTTGATTGCTGTGAATTCTCTGAATTTAATGTTAATGTCAGCCAAAATCACACTACAAGATGATGTGATAACCCCATCACAGATCTCCCTAGAGCTTTTCCTATTCATTCCAGTAACATAACTCATTTCTCTAATTTTTTAGGTTAACTTTGTTCTCTGAAACTGCAAGAAGTTACATGCTCATGTCCAGCCATAAAATACTCATTTCTCAAAAATTTTGTAGTTCCATTGGTTTCAGCATGGAATCTGTTAAATCATTTGTGCTCCATTAAATAAGAACATATGAATTTAATGGAAATAGTAGAGTTTATCACTTTTTTCTGAACACCATATATACAATTCATAGACTAAAAAATTGATTTAAGTACTTCATCTTTAAAATAACTGACTATAAATATGAAGATGACACAGGCTGTCCCCAAAATTCAGTGTGATCACAATGTTATGGGGATATAAATAAAAGGATCAAAACTATAATCAAGAAAGTGAAATATTGAAATAGTTCATCTAAAAATATGGATAAGCCAAAGATAAGAGGACACAAATAATTTGATGGATATATTGGATTTATGAGTGGAGAGACTAATACTTTCCTTTTTATATGCACATTGTATCTGTCAGTCACATGTTTCTGGAAGCCATATCTGAGAATAGATAAATTTTAAAAAGATGAAAGCCTCATTTTGGCTCAGGATTTCAGATGATTTTGTCTATGGTTGCACAGCCCACCTGCTTCAAAGCTATGGTCCTTACATCTTCTATAAAAGTATTCTGTCAGTGACCTAAATTACTTCCAACCAACCCCAGCTCCTGCAGGTGCCACCATATCCTTATGGTGACATATGCTGGGGCCAAACTTTAAAACAGGAAATTTTTTACTCCTCTTATCATTGCATTTGTGGCTTTTTTTTGTAGAATTTAAAAAATTCTCTCTATACCTTGAAGCAATTCGTTTCTTACCTATGTACACTTTATGAATGTTTTCTACTGGGCTGTGGCTTGCGTGTATATTATCTTTATATAATTTTTAATGGATTCCTAAAGTATTTTTTTATGTTTTAGAGATGTATTGTGGGTACATATAAATTAAAGGAAGCAGTGAACTTTTGTGTATTTCTCTGGTTTGTGCTGTGGCTTCAGCCTGGAAAGTTTCCCAATCCTGTTTTGGAGGTTTGAAAGTCCAACATGAGATTCCTCCAGCATCTTCTCCACTGCCCTGATGATATCTTGCTGCTGCATCCTCACATGGCAAAGGGGGACAAATGCTCTGTATTTACATGATGGAAGGAAGAGAAAGCAATAATCTCACTGGCTCCTGTTCATTTGTGTGAGCAATAATGCCACCCAAGAAGAGGAACATGCATGGCTAATCACATCCATAGGGTAAAGCCTCTTAATATCATTTTCCTTATTTGTTAAGTTTATCATTTGCATTTGGAGTCATGCATATATTGAAATCATTGAAAGGCAATCTCCAAATTAATGAAACTTTTTGATGATTGAAGAGAGTCCACACAAGCCCTTTCCCCATTTGGGATTTAACTCACTGTATTAGATAAAGAGTGTTGACCACTGAATTTCTTCAAGAGCTACCTCTCTACTCTTGTTAGAAATTTGAATCTATCAAAACCACTATGGTGTATTCAGTATCACAGTCTCATAGAAAATGTATTGCTATCATGAACACTGTATTCTGACAAACTTCCCTATGAAATGCATGTTTAAATCTGCATCTGAAAGGGGTAAAATCTCAAAACTGAAATGGTGGGAAACCATTGCATGTGGGGCCTAAGAAGGTGGAGTCAGATCTGACCTCAGAGAATCACAATTGCTCTGACAAAATTGTGTTTGTAGAAGAAGCTAAAGTACTGAAATGTCATCTTCCAACAGCACTCAATGCCTATTTAGTAAAGGACAAGAGTCAGAAATTGGAATACAGTTTCCTTGGCCCACAACTTCCCCACACTAAGGAAAGTCAACTAAGAATAACACTGGATTTCACCCAGGAGAGGTTAAGGAGAACAGCTCTCTTTTTGGATCAAGACACAAAGAAAAACAAATTCAAGTAGGAGTTCAAAAATAGGAAATCTTGGGCAGGGAATTTAGCTCAGTGGTGATGCCACCCACCTTGCAAGCACAAGGGCCTGAGTTCAATCCCAGTACCAAAAAAAAAAAAAAGGAAATCTAAAATCTTCTCTAAAAACTACTAAAACAAAATAAATAAAAATATACATATGAATATATATGTTTTTTATTCTTAAATTCTTTTATTGGTACATTTTAGGTATACATTTATATTCATTACTGAGAACTTGTACCTTTACATGATGTATCTTGGTTCTTATTTTTTCCCCATTTCCCTGCCCTCCCTCCAATTCCTCCACCACTCCCTATTTACAAAGACTCTGTTTTCATTTTTCCTTTTCTCATATTTTTCCTTTCCCTCCTTTCCTTTCCCTTACTCCACCCACCCTTTTGGACCTTTTCTTCCTATTTCACATTATATATATATATATGTGTGTGTGTGTGTGTGTGTGTGTGTGTGTGTGTGTGTATATATTTATATATATATATAGTCATATATGCATATGATCATTAACTGTGTCAACTTGAGCATGAAATGCCCAACTAAATTGGATCACCATATTTCCCAGTATGTTCAAAGGGATTTACTGAATATGGTATAACCACCTTGGGTGTGAGTGAAAAATAGGCTCCTCACCTGAATAGTATAAAAAAGGAAATGAAGAAGGAAGTCTCACTTCTCTTTCTTTGGAGCACCTCCCGTCTTCACCTTCCCCTGGGAATCATCCCCTGTCACATCACAGCCTCTTCAACCTTCCATCATAGACCCTTCAGCATCCTGATACGTACTTCCAAGGGACACTGCAATGAGCTCCAGGGGCTTCAACTGGATCCTTCTCATCTCCAGCATGCAGACAGACAGTCCTTTTGTACTATCCCACACCTGACTTGGCAGGCAGCCATTGTCATCCAGTCTTGAAAATTCTTATATATTTGTATATCTTGCATTAAATGTTTCTCCAGTAAACACTGACTGGTACAATATGCTATTAAAGTGTCATAGAAACGGCAATACTCTAAAACAATTTTCTGTTTTCCTTACTTAAACAGTCCTCTTTTCTCCAAATTCTTGGCAAGTATCATGTTCTGTCCATGTAAATTTGCCTTTTATAAGATATTTTATCAACAGGATTGCAGACTATATAATCAAGTCTGTGTTAATTTCTCCAAACATGAAACTAAATTTAATATCAATTTTTTTCTGAATTAATGAACTACATGATTTTTCTTCCAGTTTGATATTTATTACCTGCAGACTTTCACTACCAATTCATTTATTTAAAGGCATCCTGACCAAGTCCAGTTTTTAAAAATTATGAGTAATATAAAATGCTTCTATAAACACCAGTGTTGAATATTATCCTGTGGACATCAGCTTAGCATTTCTCTCGGTACATACATTAACTCAGTTCAACTATTGAACTATATGCTGAGCCTCATTTCTACTGTAAAAGAACTGGTCCCATGACTTAGAATGGTTATACCACCTGTATTTCTTCAGAAATAAATAAGACATTATGATGCTTTGTATCCTCACTAACACTTCATTTTGAATTTTTTCCCTTTTACCCATTATAACAGGTATGAATTTTTAAGTAAACATCTGTAATTTTTAATAGGGTCTAATATTTATACAGATTAATGAGATTCATTTTGCATCTTTAAACATGTATAAAACATAATTCAATTATTTTTGATCTTCGCACCTCTTTAGGTTCCACTTAGGATATTTGCTGAACTGGGTAAAAGCTTCCATACCTGAGCTTTAGGTGGGCATTTAAGATCCAAACCATAACATCATATTTTAACCCTGAATGTTTGTCCAATTTCATACTTAGCGGGTAAATAAAGGCATTGGTGATGTCCATCCTCCTGGTGTGTGAACTGTGGACCTGATGATTAAGCTGCATCCTATCAATGACTCAAATCGCCCAGGTATGAGGCACCCTACATGATGCATATTTATTAGCAGAACACAGCATCTCTCCTGCAAAAATAGCTAAGAAAGGCATGTGATGAAGAATTAAAGAAGTAACAGGAAGTCATGTCCACCAGGCTCTGGGTGAAGACAAAACCCAAGAAGCTGACAGGAACCATACACTTTTCTTATCTGTGAGGGAGCTGAGCAGAGACCTAGCCTGAGGTCTTGTATGGGATGTCCTGAAGGTGGAGTCTGCGATACTCTTGCACAGTAAGACCTGGTTGTGTCTGCAGGGTCCATGATGGTCTTTGTGAGGAACACTGTGTTGTTGGAGGTGTCCCTGGAGTTTGTGAGCTGCCTCTTCAGGGCAGGGTTGCAGTATTTACCACCCTCCCACCAAATGTTTGCCGGATCCAGCCAACACCCATACCAGATGTGCGCAGTGAGACCCAGAGAAGGAGCACGTCAGCCTGAGGGATTGGGTGAGTTTCACCACCCCAGGGCCAGACTCCCTCAGTGTGACCTGGGCCAGGACCGCTGTGGAGAAACAGAGAAGAAAGGGAAGTTGGTTCAGATGAAGACTGGAGTCTTTGAATCCCTGAGGCCCGAATCAGAGCACTCACAGGCAGGGACAGACAGCAGCAGAAGCGTGGAGCAAAACCTGTCCATGGTGGATACAGGAGTCCTGACCCAGGCCCTGCTGGGCTTTTCAAGCCAGGAGGGGAGAAGCTGGAAAAGATGTGTATTCACTCCCCAGGTTCTGACCCTGATGGGAGGACCCAGGTCTCAGAATACAGAGAGAGCCAGGCTGTGATGAGTAGCATGTGTCCCCTCAGTTGTGAGTTCCAAATCTGCTCCCAGTGGGGGATGCCTGCCCATTGAGGACCACAGTGTCACACATAAGGCTTTAGACAACCCCTGTGGTTGGAGGACATCAAGGCTGAGAGGACCCCATTGCTGTAGACAGGGTCCTTCCTGTGCTTCCTGTCGTGGAGGATGGGAGGAGACCAAGATATACACTGTCTCTCCTGCCAGAGCACTGTGTGCCTGGGGCTAGCAGGAGGATATTCCTGCATGTGCAAACCTGTCTTCTCGGTGACAGGCAGAAAGAGGAATGGAATGACGGTTAGCATAAGAGAGGGACAGTATAACAGTCACTTTCACTTCCTGTTTGTACCGGTGCACCCCCCTCAGTATGTCTTGATATGTATGTGTCATCATACAAGGACAGTTCACAGATCACCCAATTGTCCTAATGCTCATCAGTCCTGAGGAGACAGAGGGCTCCACATGTGACTTCCCTCTGCTGCTCCTGGGATGGAGTTCAGGATTTTTGTAGCTGAGGTGGACTTAGGGGCACAGCTGGCTAAAAGTGAGCTCCCTCAAGCTTTGCTGTCCTCCTACACCGGTACAGTTCCCGTGATGAGGTCTTGGAGACATCCTCCAGCAAAGTTAGTCCTCATCTCCATAGGAAATGATATAAAGCATGGACAGTTCTGGGGCATCACATGGATATGGAGCACTCATCTGTCTGTCTTCTGCTCATTGATTGTGTACAATTTATGTAGTTTTCCTTATTTTAAATGTTATGCTCATTTTCTACCTTGTGTTATATTTGTGCAGCTCCGTTTCTGCTATTAATATCTTGTTGTATGCACTGTTCTTTGCTTTGAGAAATTTCCTTGCCAAAGCCCAAAACTGTGAATAAGATCAGAGATATCAGCTTATAGTGCATGCTCAATTTACTCAAATTCAGAGAGGAGCATGTGAAAAGCAAAGGTAGGACAGAGCTGGACACTTAAAGTCATAACCAGTATCCACGTGTGTTTTCATCACTGCCTCAGAAATGCTCAGTGTAATGGACTCTCTTTGTTCTTGGATCCATTTATGTTTGTGGAGTACAGAAAGTGTGATGCTGGACTAAATTTGACCTATATAAGAATTGAATCTAGCCTCAAATAAGATCATTTAGTTGAACATAAGGAAGAATGGTCTTTCTGTAAACCAATTTCTTTTCACCAAATCACAATAAATATAATAGATGACTTTCATGATTAAACAATCTATTGTCATCCAGAAGTGAGAGTTGATGGATGTCCACAAGCTTTGGCATCCCCACACAGTACAATGTTCCACACACTTCAGTGCACAGAAGAGAAAGATCATCCCCGTAATCCTGAGTGCCAGTCAAGGGCTCCCAGGACATCTAAGTAATTTCCACAGAGCTGGATATGGTGGCAAACACCTGTAATCCCTTCAGTCTGACAGTCTGAGGCAAAAGGATCACAAGTTGATCTCACCCTGGGCAGTGATTGACATAGCAAGACCTCACCTCAAAATTAAAAAAGAATAGAAGGCTGCCTTATTGATCAGAGGACTGGGTTCAATCTCTAGTATTTAAAAAGTTATTCTCCATTGAGTCTCTAAATGATAGTGTAAGTGGTAATTGGATTATACATCCTTGATTCAATCAAGCATTCTGATATGGAAGCACATCCTGAATCATTAGGGAGCACTTGCAATATAAACACACCTGTCCTCATAGAGGGAGGCAGAAGGTGGATGGAGCTCAGAAGGAGAAGGTGATGTTGGGGCCAAGAGAAGATGCCCAGCTGCTGGATCTAAAGTAGAAGAAGAACCATGAGCAAAGGAAAGAAAGAGAGGTGTTTCAGAATCCAAGGAGGCAGCAAATGCCTTGCACATGAAGTGTGACAAGTGGTTTTGAGTACAGAGAAAGAGTTTGTGTTTTGTCTGCTTCAAACTCTGAGAGTATCACTGTGTGTTATTTTAACTCTTAATTTTAGGTTATAAGACTCTAGCAGCAGATATGTTCATCTATCCAGATTTCATTATCTGTAAATGATTATTACTCTAAGCAAAACCTGAAAATATGGCTACAGCTGTGGGTTTCTCTGAGTTACAGAGTCTATGGCTGGATGTTGAGGTGTCTGACAAAAATTTGTAGATTTCTTTTTCTGCATGTTTGACATAAATGAGTATTAAATTTCCTGCTACTGAGGACACAGAAGAAAGTTGGAAAATTATTGGGTACTGGTGGGAAATGGATTCTTTTTATAGAGTTCAAGAAACTTCAATGAATTCCATTTTATACTCTTGTGAATTGTAGATATTATAAATAATAAACTTGAATGCTTACCTGAAGATATTCCCAGTATTTAGCTTGTGTCCTACTTTGTGTTTTTTTTTTAATGATTTATGTCTCTGCTGTTTCACAAATATTATGGGTCCAATAAAATCAGATGATTTTCAATTTTTAGAAGTTTTCATAGTCTTGGGAATGTTGATAATTATTTTTTTCATTTCTTATGAGGTTGGAGTATGGACCACAAGTAACTCCAGAGATCAACTTTAAAGTATTAATAGAGTAAAGAATCTGATCAACCAAGTTGAAAATACATCTTGACATTCATCTCTAAACCAGAAGAAGGACACCACAGAATGCACATAGAAATTAAGAGAGATTTCAAAGATCTCCCAGAAAGCAGGAATTCATAAGGACAACAGTTAAGGGCTGGCCAGGTCCCAGGTGACAGTGTGTCCTGGGAGGTTTCTGCACCTTAGCTGGATGTTGGAGGTTCACCGGTGGCAGCACACAGGGGATGAGGACCATCTCAGTACTTAATTACTGGACAGGTCAGTGATTATGATGGTCCCAGGTGAGGATGGTTAAGATGTCAAGATGAGCTGGATGTGAGGACCATGGCCACTTCTTAAAGGCAGTGATTTCAGCGTGAGAACATCACCTTCACTCTATCCTCAGGGACCATGCATGTGAGGATTCAGGAGTGTGATTCTCCTGCCTCAGCCTCCTGAGACCTGGCATTAGGAGTGATGTATCACATGCAGCTAAATTCATTTTTAAATCATGATGACTTGACATTTCAAAGACATCTTAGTTCTGCAGGTTTACACTTTAGTTTTTGGTGAAGAAAGGTATGCTTGGCTTTCAAAAAATTTAAATCAGAGAGATGATTAAAAATTAATATGTAAGAGGCTGGGAATTTAGCTCAGTGGTGCCACTGCCTGCCTCAAAAGCACAAGGTCCCGAGTTCAATCCCCAGTACCAAAAAAAATTAATATGTAAAAAACACATATGAATGAAATTAAACAAAGACATATCATTTACTTTCTTCAACTGAAGTACTTGTGTGTACTCCAGGGTCTCTGCAGGTCAATGTTATTGAGGCAGAGAGGAATCCCCAGAGGCCAGGAAGCCTTCAGTCCCCAACTTCCACCTCTGTGATTGCTCCTGGACCATTGCTGGTGTTGAGTGGATCCTGTGCACCCCCTGCTGAACCTGAGCTCCTCCACATGGAGGTTTGTTTGGGCTCAATGATGTCCTTTTACTATATGTCTTGTACAATAATAAATGGCTGTGTCCTCAGAGATTACTAAGTTCTGCTGCAGAAAGAACTGGTTCTTGACCTGTCTCTGGAGATGCTGAGTTGGCTTTTCAGGGAGAGATATTAAGCTGTGTGTCCAGTATTACCACTGAGCCCCATCCACACCAGTCCCTTCCCTGAGGAATGACTAATCCAGCTCCAGTAGTAAAGGCTGGTGATGGAGTAAACCAAGACCATGCAGGTGAGGGACAGGGCTTTCAAAGGCTTCACCAGGCCAGGGCTTGACCCCTGCAGCTGCACCTGGGACAGGACACAAGGTAAAACAAATACAGTGAGTCGTGGGCCAGACTCAGCTTCCCCATGTTTTCCTATCTGATTCCTGAAACTCTTACTTCTGGAAACCACCACCAAAAAGATGAGGAACCAAGATTGCCCCATATTCTTCCAGATTATTTTTACAAATCCCACAAAAAGTGTTCAAGATTGATATAGATTCTGCATGTACACAAATGTAGGCTGTGATTTAATCTGGATTTAAAGTTGAGTATTTTCAGGTAAAATGAACACTTGTATATAAAGCCACATGAGGTAGAGAGGGATGGTTCCTTTGGTGCCATTGATGGATCTGCTGCTCAGTGAAGGATGCTGGCTGTGAGCTCATTGAGCTCAGTGCTCTCACTGACATCCCCTGCACCAGGCCCAGGGTCCTCTTATTCCAGGACAAGACATGCAACAGACAATCTTTCATGGAGCTGGATATATGCCCAGATGATGAAAATCTCTCCTCAGCATCCAGGGATTAGTGACACAGTACATGTTTAGTATTGGGTATTGGTTTATGTACATAAAGATATATTCACACAACATGATAGATACTACAGGTAAATACAGATATTTACATATTGGTGTAAAGTTAAGGATTCCAACTCAAATCCATTTCCATTTACCTGAGCTGATTTATATTCCAAAATATTGTGAGTGCAGTTAAATGTTCCAATCCCATTCAGTTCAAAATAAAGTGACCTTGACACAAGGTTTGTCATAAGGTAGAAGGGCTTGAGTGACTCATGTGATGTGGGTTTACAGTTGTCCAGGTGAATTGCATTCAGCACCATGCATTTAAATATTCTCCATGGGTGAGAAATATGTTCACTGTAACAAGTGTGTGGTTTTGTTTAGCATAGAGTGAACACTATTCCTCACTGTATGTCAGTTCATAGCCTTGTTGAAATAGAAATAAGGAATATAGTCCTGCTTTTGCATAGAAATCTGAGTTTTGCATAAACCCCCTAGGACTGTAGAGTCCCACCTTGCTGGACAACTATGGAGCATCACCTCCTCAGAGTGGGAAACAGACAGCTGGAAAAAATACTCAGCTCAGTTACGTGGTCCCCAGTTTCTAATCTTCAAGATCTCAGTTGTATGTCTCAGAAATATCTATTTCTTGCTCTCTACTGGTGGAATTTAGGTTCAGTGAAATATGTACTATCTCACTGGAGCAAGAACCTTCATGATTTCTGGTAATCAATCTGCACTCTCAATGGTTTGCAGAAAGAGAAAAGCTTGCTGTGGAAGAAGTGATTATTCCTGTCTCAGAAAGTAGCTCCAGAATATCCACATCACAGCTTCCATCCTGAGGTCTAGGACTGCCTGAGATCTCAGGAATAAGTGGTGGTGAAGATCAGAGGCCCACTCCATCCCTCCTCACTGAAAGACCCCAACAATGTGGACTCCACTGTCTGCCTTCTGGTCTGCAAAGCCATAAATCAGGGATTGCAGTAGTAACATTAAGCTGTTTATTTTATTAGACTCTATGAATAGTAAATATTAAGAGAATTTATTGTGATATTTCATCACATGCATGCATTGTGCATGGATCAAATTGGGTAATTAGCATTCCATGTCTTTATCATTTCCCTGTATATGAAGAAACCAAGTTCCTCACATTTAGATGTCTAAAAAACATGTTAGGAATTTCTGTGTGTGAACTGTATAACAGGGAACCCTTGATCTGCACAGTTTGCCTCAGTTTATGCATGAGTTAAAATGTTATTTATTAAATAAATATTAAATTCATAGATGGATGGATGGATGAAAAGACCACTAGAGAGTTAAAGAGATGCACAGGTAAATATAATTGCTGTTTACCTGGAGGGCCCTGACTCACACACACTGTCTTTTATGTATTTATCCAATTGTCATTTACATCTCTGTGCATTTGTATATATTTACTTCACCCTTGGGGATGGAATCCAATATCCTTTCATTTATTTCACTGCTTCAGTTATTCCAGCTTTGTCCTCAGAGTGCCCTTTCTTGTTTTCCCTTTGAAGCTCCCAGAGTCTAGCTGTGGAGCACTGTGATGGGCCCACATCCTCACCGTTGAGCACTGTAGCTCACCTGTATTCATGCTGCTGAGCACTTTCATGCACCCACACCTGGATAGAGAACTTCCTTACTTTCTGGCACTTCCAAATGCTCCTGCACCAGTTCTAGACCTGATATGAGTCACTTCTCCATAGTGACCCATTTTGCTTTACTGAGGAAACATACTGTAAAAACATATGGAGCTGTAGGCCTGGGAAGAAGTCTAATGAAGAAGATGCTTCAGACACTAACAGGAAACCAGCCTTTCCAGGCCTTCACCTTTGCTCCTGCTCCTTGGCTGACCCTCAGTGCAATGTATCCTGTGTGGCACCTGCTGGTCATGAGTACCATGGCAGGAGCGTTTGGTCAGGGCTTAACTAATGCCCCATCAGTGGATTAATCCACTGATTATTTTTAGCTGACTTGCTTTCATGTGGTGTGATATGGTTGAAAGAGGTGGGTCATAGGGAGCGTGGCCTAGAAGTGTTTGTTCTCGTTCCCTCCTCCTTCGATCTCTCTCTGCTTCTCCTCTGACATGCTGACCTGCCTTAGAGCCACCTGACTATGGACTGAAAACTCCACAAATGTGAACCACAATAAATCTCTGCTTCTTTTTTTAAAAATTTTTTTCCCATTAACTTTATTGGTACATTTTAGGTATAAAATACAGTTACATTCATCATTGGGATCTTGTACCATTACATGAGTCTCTTGGTTCTTATTTTTTTCCCCTTCCCTTGCCCTCCCTTCACCCCCTCCACCCTTCCCTATTTGCAAAGACCCTTTTTCCATTTTTTTCCTCTTCTCATATTTTTTCCTTTCCCTTTTTTCCCTTACCCTACCCCTCACAATTCCTCTGCTCTTTTAGACCTTTTCTTCCTGTTACACAGTATCAGTTATACGTTCTCGCTGAAAGTGTGGAGTACATGTCTTATCCGTTAAGAAGTTTCTGTTCTACTTCTAGTCTCCGGATAACTTTTACCATGAAGAGCTGTAGAATTTAGTCCAGTGCTTTTTCTCCAACTAGTGACAGGATCATACGGCTTTTTCCTTTCCTCTGTTAAAATGATGACTTTTGGGGGTGGATATTCCAATGCTGAACCAACACTGCCATCCCTATAACAAAACCATTTTCTACATCCTGCCAGATCTGACTTCTAATAGTTTGTTTTGTTAAACAAATTTCTATCTATGTTCATACTTTTTTCTTCTATTATCCTTATCCAGTTTTAGGATTAGCACAATGTTGAGTTCTTAAAATGAGGGGAGAAGTGTTCCTTCTTTTTCTGCTTTAATTGTTTGATATAATTTATCAGTTAAAATGTTTATGAGCCTGCTGTTGTCATATAGGTAGGTTTTCAAGCTAGGAATATACTTTCTTTAATAGGTGCTATTCAAATTTTATATTTTCTCCAGAGTTAGTTTCATTAATTTGTCTTCCAAGTTACTTCTTAGAAGTTGTCAAATTTATTTCAAAACAGATTTTTGTAATAGGCTTTCTATATCCTTTTAAATTCTGTAAAATCTGTGGTAATGTCTCCTAGATCTTAATATTGTCATTTTAAAAATGTATAACTGATATTCTGCTTCTTTATGTTGTGGGGGTCAGGTTATATGTACAACTCTCTTCAGCCCCTCAGGCTTTGGGTCTTGCTTTCTCAGTGCTGATCCCTGCTCACTTCCTCCATTCTCCCCTGATTCCCTTTCCTATGAGTGGTTCCCATGTCCACAAAATGCTGGCCAAATTGCCATGTTTCTGTCTTATCTGTGGTCCAGACCTGGCTCCTGCTCTAAGACATCCAGGACCCAAGATCCTCCTGATTCAGATCCAACAGAGACAGAAAAATGCTTTAGGTACTATACTTTACTTACAGAGATGATTCAATACATTTGCAAAGGAGAAAGAAGTAATCTGTTTTAAATGCCTCATTTGATAAATGATACTTTTCCCTATTACCCCTAAATATTTCTATTATAATTTCAAATTTCCTTCTATTTCTACAGAGGATATTCCTTGATTTAAAATCCTTACATCATCATGGAAGTTGCTTTTAGAAAATCATTCATAACTGTCATCCTATCTACAATGATTATGTCCCTAAAACTCAACCTTGATACCCACTAGGAGCTCAGATTCTGTTCCATACTTCTCCTTTAAATCAAACTTAGTCACTTGTCTCCAGACCACTCTCCTACCTCTACTATAATTTTCAGGTCTCCCCATTCCAAATGTTTTAACCTCAGGAGCATTGATAGAGAGCATGATGAATATATCCCTTCCCCAGGGAAGTGTGGGGTTGAGAGATGATCAATTAATGGCTTAACAAAAAACACTGAAATGTTTAACATGACTAATAATCTTGAAAACAAGACTCGCACTGTTTATATTGTCAGATTCTGAGAAAATCCACAGTGGGTCTGATGTTGCCTTAATTTTCCACATCTCTATAGCTGTCCAAACAGATCTTTACTGGAATAACATGAGAGATGCTGTCCTGTTACAGCCTTATCTCTCTTCAGAACACAGTGGACATAGGAGAGGACAGTACTAGGACTCTGGCTCAGGTACCAGGAGAGCCAGATGACAATATTACGTACTTGAGGAATACCACCCATGACTGAAAAACACACTCAGAATGAAGGAGCATCCCTACTTCTCCTGGGAAACCAGAAGACTGGGTTTCATGTCATTCCCTGTCAGTTACCTGTCTGTGGGTGGGAAGGCAGGTGGTGGATTCCCAGTCTGCTTTTAGGTGCTGAAATTCTGAGGCTTGTTCTCCACTATGTGTCCTTTGTGAGTGGGATGGGGATCCCTGTCTGGGACCTGCAGAGGTGACCCAGGCCTGGCACATTTCTTGCCTTGACCTGCTGCCCTGTTGTCCTACATGGTTTCCCCTGACAGCAATTCTTAGCACATCTCCTGAATATTAATCTGTGTATCCAATTCAGCTGTCTTTAATGTACCCAAGATATAAGAGATTACTGAAGGGCAGGAATTGCTGTGTAGATGGAATGGCTTTATAGAAGAGTCATTTGGGTTCTGTTGATATAGGATGGAGACCAACCATAGGTTAGGGGGGAATGTGAGCATTTTCTACCAACCTGTTCCCAGGGTTGAACCTCACAGGAAGTCTCTTTCTTCAGGTAGAAGGCAAACACAGTCCCTGGAATCCTCACATGTTGTTCTCTGCTGGACCTTTCCAAGGAGTCAGGAGTCAAAATTAATGCTATTGGCCAGGGATTTAGCTCAGTGGTTCTGCTGTCTGCCTTGCAAGCACAAGGTCCCATGTTCCATCCCTGGTACCAAAAAAATGCTATTGAATTCAAAGGTGTAAGTATGAGTGTGACATGATCTATGTCTTCAGGTTATTAGTGGCACAGTGGGTCCTGTAGCTTATTAGTAGGACACTGGGAAGAGGGAATTGAAGGACATTTCAGAGTGCCTGTGGAGAGAGTGATGAATGCAGGAAGTTAATCCAGGTATTCTAGGCAGAAATATGCTCTGATAGGAATCTGCACCAGACACTTAGGTCTCTATCTGACATACTTGTGAGCTCCGTCATGATCAACAACTTCTCTGTGTCAAGTTTATCTGACCTAATACGTCCAAAGGGCTAGTGCACTAACACATACAGCTCATTGTGAAGTTTTTTCAGATATTACCTGAAAAGTTCTGTAAATATATATTGATACCCAAGACAGTGTAAATCACAGTGATATTGTAATTGTTACAATATTAATGTGACATCTACTAATATAATATATAATGCAGTACTAATTTTGTAACTGTCCTACTGTCATTATTTGATAGTGTTATATTTTGTTAGTGGAAAATAAAACACACTCTACAACTTGAAAGTTTATGTGAAATGTACTGATAAATATTACAGAGATTTTACTGCCTTTATGGATGGCTAGGAATTATTATTCCAGATATTTCAGCCAATAATGATATGCTTTTTACTATTTATTGTATTTTTTTAATCTAAGGATACAAATGTGGATGTTTTTATGCACAATATGAAATCTGTCTGTGTGATACCTCAATACATTATAGGTGTATATATATATATTTGTAGTAATAAATTCCTCACACTCTAAAAAAAAAGAAATCATGACACTTGAACTCTGTAAAATTATTGATATTTTCAAATGTTAACACACTCTGGAATGGCACAATCTAGCTAGATAACACATCCGTTGTACTTGGTGTGGTGACATATGCTATAATCAGAACACTCCGCAAGGCTGACATAGAATAATAGCAATGTCATGTTTTAATGAGACATTATCCCCAAAATAATAATAAAAATAAAAAATATAAAAAATGGCCTAGGCTTCAAAGGCACTAGTTTAATTTCTAATACTGCAATAAAGGAAAAAAATACATTAAGTTGCTTACTTAAAAAATTTTCCGGTGAGTAAAAGTAAAATGTATTCTCTTAGCCTATTCTCAAGAACTGAATATACAGTGATTTAATAGATGCACCGTGCTGTGCAGCTCATCTTTGAACCTACTCCTCTGTATTACTCGACTTTTACTTCCCTTGCCTAACATCATCTCACTCCCCACTGCCTCAACCCCTATAAATGTGCATTTTACTCAATAAATCTTGGAGAACAAAATGTATAGATCCTACTTGTGAGAAAGTGCATTTTTGTATCCCTGTTGTTAACTTTCTTTTTTTTTTTTTAACATAGCATGCTCCAGACCCAGCAATGTTATGAATAACATGACATTTTGGGGCTTAGTTTTTATTCCACAATGATGTATTTCTCCATCTGCCTGCTTAAGGACATTGGTTGATTCCCTGTCTTGCTATGGTGATGAAGAGTGAAATAACCCTGGAGTTCAGATGATGATTCTTCATCCTAGCATTTACAGAAGTAGGAGTATGGTCAGATCATTGTTGGTCAAACCAAGGTCAGAGCTTCCTATTGTTTTTCATGAATAGTTGAAGATAAATTGTCTGAGACTGGGATGCACAGTGCAGCACATTATGACATGGAAAAGGGACCCAAGTGACTCAGGAAGGGAAAGCACTTCCCCATCGATGGACATACTTCCTCCTCTCCATCCTCTGCTGTGTCTTGTCCCTCTGAGCCATTCAATGAATGTGAACAAGAGTTGGGGACAGTCCTGTTGAGGTTTGCACATCCCTCTTGCTGTAGTGAGAATGCATGTGACTTTGCTATGTTCTGCTCTTTTCTGAAAGAAAACAGCACCAGGCCTCATGTGGATGATAATGATGTTCATGAGTTTCTCAGTGTCACCTGTCATTATCTAGCTCTCTGTCAATCTTTTTCTGCCTTTATAGTTTTAGTTAATATTAATTATTATCAATGGAGTTTCCAGTATATAATAGGAACATTTATCATAGAACTTGATACACAGACATGAAACACCTTAATTTTTTCATCCTCTTCCCTCCCACATTCCTCCATCTCTTAGTTCTCTTTACTTTTGCAAAATATTTATTTTTGTTTCTTGTCTGTCTTTTATTTTGTCTTTTAACTGATTTATATATTTGATTTTATATATAAAGTAAATTTTGTGATGTTTCAGCTTTCATCTCTGCTTGATTTCACCTCCAGAATGCCAAAGTTTTGCCAGATATTCCTTAGACAGTGAACTAATATTAAGAATGTACTGAACAGAGAATTCAAAAAATTAGATAACCTCAAAATTAAAAAATGGGGAATTGAAATGAATGGACATTTCTCAGGAATAGGAGTATAAATACCCAATAAATATGTCAAAAAAAAAACTCTGGCCATTAGAAAAATAAAAATTAAAATAACACTGAGATGGCATTTGCATGTGTTGCTTATCTCTGACATCTAAATTATACACATAAGCTGCTCATATATCAAGTGTCCACCTGAGAAGTGTTAACTCATGTGGACACTTGCACAATCACACACACAAAGAGTTGAGCACATGTGTCACCCTGCAGTGATTCCTGCGGCTCCTCTACAATTCCTCTCTCCCACTGCTTCCCTCCTGCATCCTATCCCTAGGAAGTTCATGTCCTTCTTCGTGTTGCTTTACATTAACTTTCCTATGTCATCTTTTTGGGAATAGAACATATATTATGTATTTAATTAAGTTTAACTAAGAATTGTTATTTGCAATTCTTCCTCATGAATGTGTGAATCACAATTTTGGATTTACGTTGATTAATTTCCCAATATATAAAAATAGAGGTAGGGATGTAGCTCAGTAGTAGACTGCTTTCCAATCATATGTGATGCCCTTGTTTTGATCCCAGATATCAAAAATCAAACAAGCAAGATAGGACCCTTAAGTTTAAATTTTTCAGTTGTGTTGTAATGGGTAATTAAATGTTCTAAGTTTCAGCTTATTGCAAAGAAAGCTGCCCATCATCTTGCAAATATAAGTACATGGAAAAAGTTGGTCTCCATGCTTTTTAAAACAAAGGTAATAACATAACAGAAAAATTGAACTAAATTTAAATTAATAAATTTTCTTAATTCCATCAAACAAGTGAAGTTACAAAGGAAAGGAAAATATGAAATCTGGAGCTGCAGGGCCTACATCAGAGAAACAGAAATGAGCTGAGAAAGAGGTCACCCTACGTCATGTCACTAGAAGATTAAACTTGAAACAATTCATAGGATACTAAATACTGAGTGTGCTGAAGCATCAGAATGTGGACATGACAGGGTGCACAAACTGAGGGGCTTGGGTATGTCCATTATTTCTGCTATAAAAATACCCACAATGGGGAGCTTATAATCAATACAGGTGTCTTAGTTTCTGTTCTCATTGCAGAGATAAAATGTCTCACACCCACAAATTGAAGGAGGAGAAGTTTATTTCAGCTCAGAGTTTGTAGGGATTTTAGTTTGTAGTCAGCTGGCTCCAAGGCAGGGGAGCATGGCAGAGGGGCATAGCAGGTGAAAAGCAGTTCATGGCATTACAGGTAGAGGGCAGGGAAGAAGCAAGCAGTGAAGTAGCAGCAAGCAAGACGGCATTTATATTTCATCCACACTACTCATGCTTTGGATGGTGCCGCCCACACCTAGGGTGGGGCACCTTAATGCCAGCCTCAGACCCTTAATCCCAACATCACATACCCTAGATCCAGCCAGGTCTGAAACTCTAAAACTACAACTGCATGAGGCCTTAGGGGGAAGTCCAGATACGAGCTATAGCAACAGGCTTATTTTTTCATATTTCTAGAGATGTGTAGCTTCAAGAACAGGCAGTGAATGAGTGGCTGTCTTGCAGAAGGGCCACTGTGCATTCTCAATGTTAACTTTTCCATCAAGTTGAATGTTTCCAGATCTTGCTGTCCCCTTTTTGCATCCTCATGTGGCAGAAGAGATTCCCACTGTGCCTTTACAGTGAATGGAGGCAAATGTCCTCAAGCCATTTTATGAGCACTGATCTCCTCTACAAATTTACTTCATTTCTGGACAATTTTGCTGACAAAAGGTACATGTACTGATGTCATCTGGGGGTTAGTTCCAGCATGTGAACATCGAGGGGCTCATGCATTCAAATCATAGCTTTCTATCTTGTCCTCCCAGTTTCATGTCTTTCTATCACATATACCATCATAATTGCACCAGAGTTCTCAATAAGTCCAGTGTTAATTTTTAAATCTAAGTCCCAAATCTGATGTAAATAATTCCTGATTAAATTACAGGTGAGACTTGGGGCATAATTCTCTCCAATTTGAACTGATGAAATTAATCAAGTTAATTGGTTCTAAATTACAGATTTGGCCTGGAATATGGTGGACATTCCCATTCCAAAAATGATAATGGATACACAGAAAAGAATAAGACCCAGTCAAATCCAAAATTCAGCTGGACAACACTTACCCTTGAAAATCCAGAATATCTTTCTTTAAGGTAAGGTCCTCCCTTCCATGTTGGGGTATAGAATGGGCACAAGTGGCACTGGCATGCCATCTTCTTGTTCTGCCTGATGCGGTGATACAAGTGTCCCCATTCATGAGAGATAAGTGCCTGCAGATGTTCCCAACTGACTTCCTATACTGGTGGCACTACAGGCCTAAGGTACTGGGACAGACCCACTGCACAGGTTTGCTGTGCACTTTATTTTGGGGACTTTCACCCTATAGTTGTGCTGGCATTGCCCTGATGAAGCCTCTTCTTCTGGAACTCTGCAATTTTTCCCTGCCAGTCATCATTCATATTCTCTCTCTCTCTCTCTCTCTCTCTCTCTCTCTCTCTCTCTCTCTCTCTCTCTC
>NW_004624846.1:312714-362488 GCF_000247695.1 Heterocephalus glaber
TTGTGGGATGGAACACACTGTAAATATCTATTAAGTCCATTTGTTCAATAGCTTGGTTCAGTTCTAGAATTTTGTTGTTAATTTTTTGTCTAGATGATCTGTCTATTTGTGATAGTGGGGTATTGAGGTCCCCCATTACAATTTTATTAGTCCTTATTTGCTTTTTCATGTCCATTAATATTTGTTTTGTATAGTTGGGGACATTCGTATTTGGTGCATATATATTTAGGAATGTCATCTTTTCCTCTTGGATTGTTCCCTTCACAAGGATGTAGTGACCATCTTTGTATCTCTTAATTAATTTTGATGTGAAATCTACATTGTCTGCAAATAAGATTGCTGCCCCTGCTTTTTTCTGGGTTCCTCTCATCTAGAGAGCTGTTTTCCATCCTTTTACTTTCAGTCTATGAATTTCTTTTTTGAGTTAGGTCTGTTTTTTGTATACAGCATAGTGTTGGATTTTGCTTCTTAATCCATTCTGTCAGTCTGTTTCTTTTGATTGGTGAATTGAGACCATTAATATTGATAGTTATAAATGATAGATATTGACTCATCCTTGTCTTGATGTTTTACTGTTGTTGACTCGTTTATTTCTTATTTATTTTTCTCCCTTTCCCTTTAATTTCTTACCTTGCCTGGTGGCTTTCCTCTATGGAGCCTCATGGTGTTGTGACCTTCACTGCCTTTTTCTAGGATATTGTTTAGAATTGTCTGGAGTGCTGGTTTGGTGTTCATGAAATTTCTCATGTGTTCTTTGTCATAGAAGTATCTGATTTCCCCATCAGTTTTGAAAGATAACTTTGCAGGATACAACAGTCTAGGTTGTAAGTTATTTTCTTTTAGGGTTTGAAATAGTTGACTCCAGGCTCTCCTTGATTTGAGGGTTTGTGTTGAGAAGTCTGCCGTGATTCTGATGGGCTTTCCTTTATAGGTGATTTGTTTATTTTCTCTGCCTGTAGGATTTTGTTCTTCGGTTGGGTTTCTGGGATCTTGACTATTATTTGTCTAGGTGTAGATATTTTTTGATAATGGCTAGGTGGAGTTCTATATGCCTCACTCATCCGTATGTCCAATTCTCCACTTCTGTCTGGGAAATTTTCTCCTATTACTTCTGTGAACAGTTTTTTATGTCAGTTGCCTTTCACTTGTTTTTTTGTGGACTGTCAGTCTTATGTTAGTCTTCTTTGCATCATCTAGCAGCTGCTGGATTGGTTTCTCATGGTCCCTTACTGTTTTTAAGAAATCTCTGTTTTCATGGTCCTTCACCACAATCCACTCTTCTATATCTGATATTCTATCTTCAGATTCTCTTAATTTGCTCTGCATGCTTTCAATGGAGTTTTTAATCTCCTGAATATCTGTTTGAATCTGTTTCATGTATTCCATTTCTTTCTTATGTTGGGCCATCATGGTATCCATTTCTTTCTCATGCTAGGTATTCATGGCTTCCTGCACGTTTCTGAGCTCATCATTTTGTTTTTATCAGTTTCTATTCTAGAGCCTCTAATCATGTCTTTCACTCTCCTCACCATCTCTGTAGTTATTTGGGAGATTATTTCTGCTTTGAATTTTTCTAGAACCTCATTCATCTCTTTTGTTACTTCCTGTGCTATTACATTTTAATTTAAACTTATTTCTTTCCTGAAATTTAAAATACAGAAATAAAGAGAGATCTTACATTGTTTTGCTAAGACAACAAGCCAAGATGGCTCCCACAGACTCCAAAGCCATAATCATCCTGTCTCAGCCTCTCCTGATGCTAGGACTAAAGGAATGCACCATCACATCGGGCTTAGACTTTTATGTGTTAAGTGACTAAAAGCCAAACACTGATGTGTAATGATTTACATTAAAATAATTTTGATACTGTGCAGTGAACATAAGAGTACTAAAGCACTGATCAGATCTGCAGAACATTCATCTATATTGAGACAGTGTCTCACTGAGTTGCTAGCCTCCATTTTGTTTTCCTCCCAAGGCTTCCTCCTGATTTGGTGGGATTACAGGCCTGCATCACCAGGAACTAAAATGATAGAAATGTAAATATATGCAGGGTAAAATATCCTATATCCTGCAAATCCCATCACTGGCTGGAATAGTGATATACACTGGATATCTTCTTGGTGATGGTAAAAAGCAGAAGTGAGCCACAGGGAACTCACCCAGGTGTTCCATGGGGTAAAAAATTGACATTATATTCTGCAGTGAATTACATTCCATGAATTACATAAGATATTTCAGATATAAAGTAGACATAATTTTAGATACTACTGAATTAGTGAGTAATTTATGTCTCTAAACATGATTAAGGCTAGAGCAAACTAAGTAATGTTCACTGCACTATGGGCATTTGTTGCTCAATTATATTTTCATTGCCACCACAAGTTTATCACAATGGAACCCCATCAGAAATTGAGCACATTTGTATTAAAAAAACACTGTATAAAATATTTCAAAAAATATATCACTGTTAAGAAGGCAAAAACCAGGCAAGGTGACCAACTGGGCCTCATAGTTTGCAAAAGCCTATGTGTTTTAATATGTTTGCACATATCTCAAATATCAGACAGTGTTCCTTATAGATAATGAAGAAACATTATATAACATTATATAAATTTATCTCTAAAATTGTAAAATAGAACACAATCGAAACCAGAAAGTAGTAAATATTCTCTTTTTATTAAAGGGACTGTTTCTTTTCCTTCATGGCCTTATGTCATCTTCTTAGTTAAAGCAATAGTGATTACCAAAGAAAATATCAACCCCAGTATCAGGGAATACAGTAAAGGCATTTGCTTCATCACATCCAGTAGTTTTTCTTCCCAAAACAACTTCACTGTGAACAAAAATTCTTTTGATAATGTTGTTGCTGATAAATCATTCCCTCATTTGTAGCTTTTGGAGAGATTTATTAGTACAATTCATGATATCCTTTTGCAGAGAAGCTATATTCTTGCTGACCAGGGGCAATCTGAAACTCACACCAGTATGGTTTATTTTTAGATGCAGGTGTTGGAAAAATTACTACAAAAATAAAAGACATCATCATATAGCCATGAAAAGTAAAATGTTCATGGAAAGAAAACAAAATCTTATGTAAACCATAGTACTGACTCCAACACGAAACCAATTAAGCAAAATTATATACTTAATATAATATACAATTCTGTTGGGATATATGCAGGTGTTTTGTCAGGATTTGAAAAAAATATTGCTGATATACACTTTGTGTGAAAACAATTGACCTTTCTCAAAAACATATTCACAACCCTTTCTCTCTATATCAAATATAAAATAATATCAAATACAAAAATATCTTGTTACACAGAATTTGGAATATATACATCAATAAAATTCAAATTAAATCTAGTGGAAAATACCAACAATTAAAAACCATTCACAAAAATTTACTTTTTCAGTCTAGTCCTCCCAATTGTAAAAACAAAATAAAGTAAATATTACATAAATACTAACCCTACTTGGAAAAGAAAAATACACTTCAATTCACCTTGTTTAGTTAGGAGACACTATATGTTAAGTTCAGAGACATAGGCATACACAAAAATATATAAATATGTCAACTCAATTTTTTTCATACTAAAGAGCACAGATACATACATCAGATATGTACAAGTAATTTACTCAAAAACAGAATGAATACACTTTAAGCTATTTCCATCTGAGAGTATATTTTCTAGAAAATTAATGAAGAAATATTGACATCAAAATTTTTATGGTATTTCTACAGGTCTCCCTTAAGTGAGTAATTTTCACAGAATTTATATATATATATATATGGTTTATACAATAATAGTACCTGTGCATGCTGAATAGTTTTATACATTGCTTACATATATCCTTTTTCCCCAGTGGCATCTTGTTCATGTGTTTGACACTGTATCAGGTGAACATTTTTACACATTTCTTACATGGTTACTCCTTAATGTGATTTTTGGTCTACAAAATGAAGATTGCATTAAATCTTTTCCCACACTGCCAAATACATAGTTTTCCCTAGTGTGCCTTCATTCATGTATTTGATGGCACTTGTGTGTACTGAGTGCTTTCCCAAATTACATACATAAGGTTTCTTCCCAGTGTGAATTTCTTCATGTGTTTGACCAGTACTCCGTTGGCTGAAGATTTCCCACATTACTGATACACATAGAGTTTCTGCTCATTATGACTTCTTTCTGTGTTTGAAAATATTTTTGTGTGTGGTGCATTTTCTAACTTCATTTACATACATAGCATCCCCATAGTGTGAATGCTTTCATGTCTTTGACAATGAGAGAATGTGCTGAATTCTTTCCCACAGTGCTTACATACATAATGTTTCTCACCTGTGTGAATTCTTTCATATATTTGACAATCTCTTTTTCAGTAGAAATATTTTGTACAATGCTTACATACATAGTGTCTCTCCCCAGTGTGAATTCTTCCATGTATTTTATAATAAGTGTATTGGTTGAAAGATTTCCCACAATGCTTACATACATACGTTTTCTCCTCAGTGTGAATTCTTCCATGTATTTGACAACCACTCTTTTGGTTGAAAGATTTCCCACAACAGTTGCATACATAAGGTTTTTCAACCATGTGAACTCTTTCATGTATTTGGAAATCTTTCTTTCTGTTAAAAGATTTCCCACAATGCTTACAAATATAGGGTTTCTCCCCAGTGTAAATTTTTTCATGTATTTGAAATTGCTCTTTTGGGTGAAAGATTTCCCACAATGCTTACATACATAGGGTTTCTCCCCAGTGTGAGATCCTCTATGTCTTTCAAATGAGAACTTATCAGCAAATCCTTCTCCATATTGCTTACATACATAGGGTTTCTCCCTAGTGTGAGTTCTTTAATGACTATGACACTGACTGTGTGTGCTGAATGCTTTCCCACATTGTGTACATACATAAGGTTTAACTCTAGTGTGATTTCCTTCATGTATTTCATAAAAGTCCATGTAGGGAATACTTTTCTATATTGCTTACATACATAAAGTTTCTGCCAAGTGTAAATTATTTTATGTTTGTGAAAGAAATGACTATGAGATAATCCTTTCACACATTCCTTAGTTATATAGGGCTTCTCTTCAGAATGAATTCTTCATTTACTTGAATAAAATATGAAGACATAAAAGTTTTTTCACATTGTACAGATATGGACTCCCCACACTGTAATTTCTTTCCTGGGTTTGAATACTACTGAGTGTGGTGGAGGCTTTCACATTTTTCTTACCTAGAAACATTTTCTCTCTGGGGTGAGTTTGTTCACTAAGATCAGAGTAGGCTTTCCCACATTGTTCATACATATTGTTTCTCTCCAGTCTTTTCATTTCACAGTTTTAAAAGGAGTAGAAATCACTCCAGCTTTTTCTATGTGCCCTACATTTATACAGCATCTCTTCCAATCTCAAATACTTGTCTGCATCATTTATGTAAAGGTAAAAGGACAGAAATAACATTCACAATCAAAAAGGTCTCCATATTAATAATTGTCAGGACAAGTTCTAGTTTGATACTTGCTAAGAAATTCTGATGCTAAGTTGTACTAATGCCCTGGCGCATGCCTCCAAAATGCCCATTCTCAAAAGAATGGTTTTCATTTGGGAATATCAAATTGGCATATGTTTGGAAAACATACTATCAAGTTTCACTTCAGGGGATGGATACATATTTGTGTCATATTGATCATTTTTGTATCTTTTCACTCCTCACTCTCCCCTTCCCTCCTTACCCTGATCATCTTTCCCATCTCCCAAAAGTCAGCCTTTCTGTCTTCTATCATCTTTCCTTTATTTTACTCCCTAAACATATTTTTAGTTTCTTATTTAAAATTTGTTTCACTTAACTTTATGAGATGGAGTCCCATCTAATTTTATTTTTTGGCAAATGATATAATAAATTGTCCTTTTTGGCTGATTATATACCAAAGTTTTTTCAGTGGTGAGAATTAAACACAGGTCTTAGCAGAAAAATAAATTTCCAGCTTTATTCTTTCTTATTTTGAAAGAGATTCTTATTGGTCATTAATGTGCTCAGGCTGAACTTCAATTTGTCATCCTACTGACTCAGCTTCCCAGAGTGCTGGGATTACAAGAATGCACCACCATGCTGAGCCCATCCCACATTTTAATTATCCAGGCACCTGGTGATGGGCATCTAGGCTTTTTCTAGAGCTTGGCTGTTCTGCATTTCTTCCAGCACTTAGGTATTGTGTATACCCATAGGTCCCTGCCTTTGAATACTGGAATGCATGTGTCACTAAAATTTGGTGATTTTAACTCATTTCAGAGTGTACCCAGGGAGGCACACTTGGATTCAATGAAAACTTACATTTTTACTTTTTGACACATCTGTACATTGATTATCACAATGGGTTCCATTTTACATTCCCATCAACAACGTATGAGGCTCATTTCTAAGAGTTTTAAAACATGGACAGCTCAATATTCTGGAGGATATTGTGAAACATCTATTACAACAACCCTAGCACTCATTTGCCTTTTGAATACTGCTTCCATGTTAGTAATTTTCTAGATAATGAACATGTCTTATTTACATGTATACTTGGAGATTTTAAAGATAAGTTCCTATCAAAGTCCAAAATTTATTCATTTCATATCTACCTATACACAATACTTAAATCCAATCTCATACATTTCTATGATGTTGATTATGAAATAATTTTTATGCTAATAGAGCAGATAGTGTCACTTGTTCAATAATATCAATTCTACTTTAGTTTCCTATATTGGAATATTTCTGTATTTGATTGTAACATTATACAAAATGAACCTATATGCAGCTCTTGAAATTTTTGCAAGATTAAATAAATTGGAAAGCAGTCTTATTTCTTTAGTTTCCTGGGTTGTAATATTTCTGCTCTTACACTGACTTTTAAGGAATATTCCTTTACCTTGGGAGTGAAAATTACCTTAGATTTCTTGAATGATTTTTGTGCTGTTCTTCCATTTGCTGTTTACCATAGGTTCTTGAATTGTAGACATAGAAATATAACAAGTCACTATATCATTATATAAAAATTAATAGATTCCCCTTACATGTATGGTATAACATAACCAGGCATGAAACAGTCTTCAAATGTTATAACATTCTACTTAATTAAGCTATATAACTGAGCTGGGTGTGGTAGAACACATAGTCTCAGCACTCAGGAGGCTGAGGAAGGATGAATTCCAGGCCAGCCTGGTCTACTCACTCATTTAGTTTGAGCCCAGCCTGAATTATGCATAGTGAGACTCTGTCTAAAAAAATAAATAATTTATAAAAGGGAAAGAAAAAAATCAATAAGCAGCTTTTATAAGTAAGATAAAGATGTCATCCTTACCTGTAGCAGTCATAAGCATCCATGTTTCCCACATCACATCTTTGTAGAGCTTCTTTTGGGGTGGATTCAGCAAAGCCCATTCTGCCTTGGTAAAGTTCACAGCTACATCCTCAAAGGTCACAGTCTCCTAAAGAATGGCATGTTTCCTGATGGGTCAGATACACACCCTGACATAAGTCAACTCCTCTCATGAAAAGCTGAACTGAAGATGATTCCTTCAAATATTAATTCCATGTCTTGGTCATCAAACCCATGTATATGTAAATATTTTCACATAGTAATTCTGATGTTAAATTGTAACACACTGCTAAAGTAATAGTGGAATAGTAGTATTGGTTCTCCCTCAGGATCACCCACATTGCATTTGTGCACTGTCTCTAAAGCCGAGCTCATAGAGGGAGCCCACAGATCACAATCCAAAAAACACAGGGGCACATAAATATCTAATGAATGGTTCTGATATACCACAAATTATATCTCTTTTCAAATCTGGTTACTCACAGCATTCAGTCCATCTTCCTTTGTACTCATGGAGAATTTGGAAACTTGAATCTGGTTTCATAGAAAAAACCTTAATTGAATATTAAATAACATTTATGAATAATGAAAATGCTAAAGGAAACACTGTTGTATTGGAGCAAGTCTATGTATGAACAATGAAATAGGGGAAAGAAAGATGTCATTATTTTATAGCTCAGCGACATCGACATCAAATAGTCACTTTGTACTCAGATATAAGAAATATAAGGATCATATAAAGGAATTTAAGGAGGGGACAAATATTAATGAAATATATTAAATGCAATGAAAATGAAGGTATCACAAAGTAATTCATCATTAAATACAAAAGGAAAACATCAACCAGGTGTGGTAGAATGTGCCTGTAATCCCTGCACTTGGGAAACTGATACAGGCAGATTGCCATGAGTTCAAATTCCAGCCTGGTCTATGTTGGAAGTTCAAGGGCAGTCAAGATTACAAAGTGAGACCCTGCCTCAAATTCCTCCCAAAATGGGGCACTAAAAAATTATTGTGTCATTCGCTACTCACATCTTTCATTTGTTAAAAAATTACAGCTGTCCAGTACCATAAAAGACTAGCATTCAACTCTTTGTGAGCTAGGTGATAGCTTGCATAATATACATGAAAGACATTCAAAGTCCACCTTTCATTTCAGTGTATGATTAGTAGACAGAATTGAGAAATGGACTGCAGGAAAAGAAGACAGGCTTCAATCAATCCACAGGTAAATAGAATACTGATCCATGATGGAGCTGGTGTTACCCATCCCTGGAAGAAATCACAATGTGTTTCATTTATATTCAAGGAGAAATAGTTATGTGCTTGGAAATCTGGATGGTATAGTCTTCTATTCTGTGTACATACATTACATATTAAAATGGGAAAGATAAACTTGAATGCCTTAAGAATTGATAGTGAAAAAAGACTCATAGAAGTAAAAGTGTTTCCTCATAAAAAAAATCAGGTAGACATCAGAAGTAGAAGGAGAAATTGAAATCTATGAAAATCATAAGAGATATGCAAGAAAATATTTGGTGGGTACACAACACAAACATTTTGTATAGAAAATGAAAATTAATCTAAAAAGTAATTAAAACACATCTGACTCAAGAGAAACACTGAATATAGAACAAGTTTCAACTCTTGAGAATATCACTAAATTAAACTGAACTGTGGAAAAACACAATCAGTAGACATGCAAAAATGGATAATCAGCTGCTATGCTTCATATTCAACTGCTTTACTTTGGAGTTACCAAAACCCACAGGCCAGTGGCTTCTTTCCAATATCTAGAAAATACATTGTGCTACTATTCCTGAGAATAAATGAGATTCTTTTCAAGTAAAATTGAAAAATCAGGAACTTCATGACCAATGGAATGGATGAGAAATACTTTTCCCTTCATTCACATATCAGCACTTTTGAACAATAGTGAGACTAAAAAAACAAAATAAACAAATAAGTACAAAAATTCTCACAAAATATTTCTCTGTGCAATACCCATAATATTATTAAAAATCTAAAGGAAGGAAGCTAAAAGAGCACTACTCATGGAAAAGCACACATGGCAAACTTTGGAAAAGTTTCCAAAGGAGGAGAGCGGTCATCAATAAGGCAAGAACAGTTTGTAACAAGTAGGGTATTTATCGCCTGATGCAGTGCTGTTTTTAATCAAAGTCCTACCTCATTCACCATGTCTTATCTTGAATAATGTCTACAAACTATCAATGAACTCTAGCAATATTTTGAGCAATGGTGCATTTTTTATTTGCAGTCCTACAGGAGTTGCACGTACATGTGAGTACCTAATTCAAGACAAACGTGTGAGTTTATCAGCCAGTCCTTCATGGAAGTTGTCCTTTACAGCAGGATTTCTTCTTCTCTTATTTAAAATGGTAATATGTCTAATTTTTGGTATGATACACTATAAAACTTCATTTATTAATTTATTCATTAATTTCACTGATCTGAATATGGCAGATATATGGATGCTTGGCGAGTGATCTAACACTGATTTTAATCACAGGCAATGTTGCTATTTTTTTAATTTTTAAGTAATTTTAAAACACCCTGTAATGACTCTGGACTGTGGGGAAGTGATTGTAAAAATTTTTTAATTTTGGAATTTACCATCTTCACAATGAAGCCCAGAGTGGAGGATACAACTTGTGTGTTTGAGATCTCCTATTTGAGCTTTAACAGACTTAGCATAATTAGATGTATTAATCACGTTCCTGTCACTGGCACAGAGTATCCAACTACCTCAACTAAAAGGAGTATGTTTTATGCTGATTCAGTTTTGGTTCATCTCCTCCTGGTTGCAAGGTAGAAACTGGATGGAAAAATGTCAAGTAGGAGGAAAATATATTACAACCATGGCAGCCAGAGAGGAGGGAAAAGTGGATGTAGCTACACACATGGCCCTACTAACCCATATGCAGCAAACCCCACCTCCTAACAGCAAATTCAAATACTGAAAATGTCAATGCACTAATCTACTGATGTACAGGGCCCACAAAAAAACAACTTTGACACTTAAGAAAAATTTAGTGGACACTGTACAATAATATATGGTGTGCTGCAGAAAGAAAACTTGGCATGCAACAAAGACCCATCTCATCCATGCAGAAACCTCATGTAAGTCCTGAGTCTCCACTCAGTCCTTGTGTTCACTGCACAGTATGGTGAATAGTGGAGCTGCATGCACTGAGATGAGAACATCTGGATTCTGGCCATATAAAAATTAATATCTTTATATAGGACAGCATGCTTAGGTCTCAGCTCCACCCACAGGGCTAGAAAGGAACAAATGTGTATGTACCAGTGAAAACTGACATATAGAAACCAACATTTCTCAACTCCTGTGGAGAGGCCCACATTGTGCCAAAACTGGTTTTGTCCACTTCCACCCAGAACTTATGCCTCTAACACAAATTCAACTTCTGTCTTTGGGCCTTTGAGCCTGCAATCAACTTCTTGGGGACTGAAGTGTCCCAGGTCTTTCTCATGCAACCAGTCTGGAGAACCCAGAGAGCAAGTCAGGCTGACCGAACTTTGCAGTCTTTCAGTAACAAACTGGGAGCTTCTGACTTAAGTGACTGACAAAGGAGGATTCTATTCTCTGGCCAGAAACTCTCATTTGACAGATAATACAACCAAAACAATTATTCACTGATACATGTTCTGCTGACTGAGAAAAAGGGGAAACAAAGAAAATACACATTCTGCTTGAAAGGAGGTCATATGATAGACTGTATACAAAACCCTTTGCCCACCCAAGTTTCCTCCTGGATCACTGAGTTCACCCAGCCTGGTGGATCTGAAATACAATTTGCTCCTAGTTTTGCAGAGCTGCTAACATATACTTACCGCACTCTGGCAGCTCTTTTCATTTCTTGTACTAGATAATGGCATCACAGCTCTATTACTGTACTTTCAGATTCAATGACACACTGAGAAAACCATCAAACCCAAAGAAGAATCTGTGCCAGGAAAAGGTTGAGCACAATGGAATAGAAGTACTAAGGTAATCAGGGAGCAGAAAATTCAAGGAGACATTGAGCTTCATGGCACAGACTTTCTCACACATAAACTCTTAGCCTAATCATTTTCAATAATGAAAACAAAAGAATGCCAACAGGGAATATAATTACTTACTGAATGAATGAATTGGCATAATATGTTTGTAGTATGACAAACATATAGACATATATGACATATAGACATCTATATGAATCAATGAATCAAGATGAAATTAAAATGTTCAAGTGCCTCAGGCAGGCAAGTTATTTTCACCTAAGTCAAAGGAAATCCAGAATTCTGAACACTAATCATAGCAGATAGGTTAGATTGATAGCTCTAATGTAGCCCCACCCTCACTCATTTCCCTGTGATGAGGCAGAGAAAGGTAAAAACTCCATGCAGTAAATTTCCAAAATATGCTCTTTCCTCCTCACAGGATGAAAGCATCTCTCCTTTGGCATATTAATGTCACCAAAGTAATATTCTCCCCTGATGTTGCCAGATGGTAAGCCTTCTATTGTAACATTGGTTGGTTGGAGAGATACCTAGGTTGTTAGTAAAGACATGTCTCAAAGTGTCTGACTGAGACAAGGAAGCAGGACCTATGAGATTACATCAGGTGCATGGCCTGTTCCTCTCAGCCTCTTTTTCTGCTGAATACTCTCTATTGAAAGGCTGAAAACTTAATGGTAGGAGCCTGAAGAAACTTGAAATCAGCATCCACAGTCAATGGCAAATACCAGAGCTCATCCACAGAAAAATAAGTAACATTTTTTCTTTTTATTCCATCTAATCTATAAGCCTATTGGTTAATGTCAAGCACATATAGGGTGTGCCATGCCTCCTGCTCTACAAGCCAGTCTTCCCCAGAGAAACACAGAGCTTTACAAATGGCTAGGAGGTTCTTACTCATCAAAGGTTCATATCACATTTAATCAACACAAAACATTGTCTTTTTTTGCTAAATATGCCCTTCACAGATATTCTTCATACATAGTAATTATTTTCTGATTCCATCAAATCTTTGCAGGTTACAAAGCAAACATTTTACACTAAGAGACCTATGGCAATGAGACTCACATCCTCAGAGAGAAGAAACCCACAATATAATCTGTATGTGAGACTTCTGCTTTCCAACACTCTGCAGCTTGTCATAGTCAAGAGTACTTCATGCTGATCTGGGATTTAAAGCATAAAATAATATTTATCATGATAAATCAAAGGTGTCAAAAGCTTATTTTTAAATGACAAAATTCATTCAAAACTATTAAATGTGAATTGTCAAATTTTTTTTGGTGCATTGCCTCCCTTACCACTCCAATGCAGTATAGGTTCCAGCAGCTCCATTCCTAGTGATTCTCACTTCTATTCATTTTTTAAAAAATATTTCTCTAAACCCACACAACTAATGCATGGATTCAGTTCTATAATAAATCCTAGGCACCTCAGGAGTTCCTCTCCCTTTCAAAAGTGTCACTGCTCTAAGTTTGAATTCTTCTGAGGCTGAATCACACCACTCAGTTGAAATCATAAATTTGAAGCTGTTTTACAGGACCTACAATGACATTTTAGATGTATACTGCAGACAAACTTGGTGGAGATAACCCTAACCCTAACCCTAATGCTCACACTCAACCCTGTGTCTGCTAATTGAAGATTTCTATTCTATCCCCTTGCCCTGCTGATAGAAGCCAAATAGTATGATCAGAGTAGTGCACTTCTTAATAATCATAATAAAAATTAAGCAAACAAAGAAAAAAAAAACCCAAAGTAGCATTTCCTTTTCCAAACAGTATTACGCTGGTCTCCTGATTCAGTTGCTCAGGTGAAACATGTTAATACAGCATTACAAACAGAAAACATTCTGTTGAGTGTCATATACTACAGAGCACTACATGAAGAGTTGAAGGAATGAGTCTATGGATGCTACTTGAGTTTGAAAAGGAAAATACATTGACCAACCTCAAGGTAATTGAAGACAAAATGCATTAAAAATGCACAAAATGTGGGCCAGAGATTTAGCTCAGTGGTTCCGCCACCTGCTGCACAAGCACAAGGACCTGAGTTCAATCCCCGGCACCAAAAATAAAAAATAAAAACAACAACAAAAATGCACAAAATATATCCAATTAAGTAAAAAGCATTGCAGAACCCTGCATCATTTTAAACCTGTTCAACACGCATACCTTGATCTGTATTTAGAAAATCTAATAGAACACAAAGCCACATTTATAATAGAACACTAAATATAGCATGTACTCCTTATTGAATACAGTACACTGCAAATCACTGGCTGTTCAGCTGTAGTGTCCTGTTACTGAGAAAGCAGTGACTCATTACAACGATTCACCATCATGAGGAAGAATTATATTGTATTGTGCCATGGACCACTAGTGTGAAAAATGTGACATTTAAAATTACATAAAAGATCTGTACTAAAAAACTTTCATTTTCATTTTGAGAGACTTAACTCAGGACCTAGGCTCAAAAATTTTCAAAAAAAAATAGCTTGGGGCAAAATACCTGAGATCAGTCTCTATACATTGAAAAAGATCAATTCCTAATTTCCAATTTTCCCTCTGAAACGAATAGGTGAGCTGATCAGTGTGACAGAAGAAATATTTATCTGTGACAAAGTTCCCTTCCTTGCTTTAGGCCTGTGACCTTTTCCCCACTCTCAGACCCAGCTTGGAGACAATCCTTCATCCACGGTCACACTAAGCACACTCTGGCTTCTGGAGAAGTTTCCTGTTTTAGTTACTGATTTGTGCCTCCTTCCAAAATCACCTGCTCTCTCATTTCCTATTTACTTCTGTTTGCTCTTTCCTACTCAAAAAACCCTTTTATTCTATTTGTTCTTATGCTCAAAGACCTTACCTATGGGAACTGACCCCTACTTCAGTACTTGTTTTATACAAAGAATTTTTAAAACAATGTCTAGAAACAGTCTATGGACTACAGCAATTATTTCAAAGATGACACACATTTCCCTTTCTAATCATACCGAAATCTGATGTATGTCCCTGTAGATCCCCCAGTTCAATGCATTTCTCAGTGTGGGCTCAGTGTGCAGCCTCTTTAGGAAGCTGTCCTTAGCAGCAACACTTTTCCCTCCCTTGCTAATACATTATCATCCCCTCCAACTTTCTCAGCCTTCTACATTCTATGGAAAGCCTAACTGAAACAGTCTCATGGTAAAAATATTAATCTTAGTAAGCTAATGAATAAGGAACCTAGCTAATGAAAGGGCGCAAGATACAGTTGAGTGATTAGCCATTTGATAACAATTAAAATGAGAAGTCAGGAGTGCTTGAGCACACCTGTAATTACATCACTTGGGAGGCCGAGGCAGGAAAATCACCCCTGGTTTGAGCGCAGCCTGGGCTATACAGTGTGACCTTGTGTCAGAAAACATACATACGAACATGCATACATACATACATAAAAGGAAATAAAATGAGACTAGACTACTACTGATGATTTTGGGCCAAGAGAGAAATTTCTGCATTACAAGCAAGGAATGCAGCCCTCTCCCTACTAAAAGGAGTTGCAGCCACTCCAACTAAATTCCTGAGTTTCAAGGAACTTAAAAAAATAACCAGTTTTTCTCTAAAATCCCAGGTTCCTTTGAACCCTGTAGGAAATGGGTTGCTGCCTGTGTTCAAAGTGTTATTTTAAATCTAGAGGCTGATCTGTGATAGGTGGCCAGTGAACAATTCAGCTATGTGGTCACTAAATAATTCAGCTATTACTGTGCTCCATTGTTTATGATTAGCTCTCCATTGAGTCTAAACAAGGCTACCCACTTGGGACACTTCCTGGAAATCAAGGAGCTAGTCTTATTTGCAATAAAATCTGTCCCAGTATCTTTCTTTTCAATGAAGACCTCTTCTATGTGTGAGAGCACACCATGAGCTCTGTTTATGCAGTAATATCATTGTGAGCAGATGTCCCACATAAATAATTATAGCAATAGTTTTTTTGTATTGTTGAGTATGGAACCCAAGGTTTCCCCAAAGACCCTGCTCTCTCTCCTCAGACTGGTGGAGAAACAGCTCTGCCTGCAGCTGGCCAGGAAAGCATTCTGGGATGGCAGTGTCACAATTGCAGGATGATGGGGCCTAGAAACTGTCCCTGACTGAATAAAAGGGAAAAGGGACAGATGTTGCAGAACCAAACACTAGGAAGACCTGTGCGTCTGGAGCTAGGCAAGGAGGCTGCAGATTCTCATAGCTAGCTCTGGGTACTTTCTTTCAAAACGCACCTGATTCTAATCCATTCCCAGCTTCTGTCCCACATCTCCATTGCATGGCTTGTGTGTCCCCCAGGATCCTTTGATTGCAGCTCTTAAGCAGGAGAAATTACAGAAAAAGGTGGTCTAGTTAGCCTGGGCGGGGGGCAACACTCTCAAGGTGTGCACTTTGGGGCCAAGATACAGGAAGGGTCTGCTCCCATCCCTCTGCCCACCTGATTGGGTAGTTCAGACAGCCTGGGCCTTCATTGCTAATTGACTCCTGCTCCATTGCCATCCCCCTGAGCTGAGAGTGATAAGAGAAACAACTCTCTACCAGCAGGAGTGGAGCTGAAATGACAGTCAAATGGTAACCCAGGGAATTCTGAACCAGTCTCTCTCCTGTTATATCAAACTCATCACTGCCCTGGTTTCTTAATGCACTGAGGGGAATCTTCCTGAAAGTGGATCACAAGTGTCTTCAGACGGTTCCAGGGTCAATGTCCTATGTAAGTATCAATCCCCTGATATCAGAAAACATCAGGGCCAGGGATTTAGCTCATTGCTACTGCTCCTGCATCCCAAGCACAAGGGTCTGAGTTTGATCTCCAGTATCAAAAAATTAAAACAATACAGAAAACATCACAGATCCAGGCTAGCCTGGAAAAGAATGAAATATAGGGAGGTCTGATATTGGGAATGAGGAAGTAGGATTCATTGCCAAGATTTTCACAGTCTCTCAGTCCACTCATTTTCATCCAAGAAAATGAATGTATGGCCACCAAGAGGAATAAAATTATTGGGTAAATAAAGAATTTAGAGTTGTATGCTAGCAGTACCCTAGAGAAGAGTAAAGATGAAAGAAAAACATTCCAACTCCCTCCGATAAACTTCATTTTTTATCTAGGGTCATAAAAATGCCTTAATCCCAAAGATAAACATATAAAAAAGCATGAGGGCCAGAAAGAATGCTGAAAAAGCCCTATACTTGACCCACTTGATCAATTCCTAGTGATGAGACTGTGATACAAAAGAACTTTAGACTGTAAGCTCCCCATGTCCAGTAGTGGCCTATCAGAGGTTGAAATTTTCCACCTTTCAACATTTATATTTCTAAAAAAATATTACTTTGAGCCAAGTGATGCACCCTTAGTAATAACATGTTTGGCTTGAGAGCTGTGTGGGACATTAGTAAAGCTCACTTCTGGGTGTGCCTGGCTGAGTCATGGTAGTCTGACCAAAGGACCAAACTTGGCCCCCGGGCCCCTCCTCTCTTCAATCTCTTAATTTATCCAGTGATTCTTGCACTATACCAGACTTGTTAGCATTCTTCACTGAGGAATAAACAGGTTCCCCCTTTTGGAGCTGTGTGCAAATCAAGAGCTCATCTGTTCTGCAGCACCACATGGGCTAGAGACTCTAGCTGAGTTTCTAGGGCATAGAGTGGATCTCGAATTTCCTCAAGGTCTTTTCTAATCTCTTGTCCTAATGAAATTTACTGTTTTTGCCCTAGGGCAATGGATGCCCCCCCCCCATGAGACTGCCGGTGATTGCAAGTCTGGTTAGGATAGGTAGCACCACCGGGTCTCTTTGTTTGAATTGTTTGCACCGGGGAAACGATTTATAAAGGCACTTTTTTATGGCAGCTGGAGTGTAAACAGACAAATTTGGGATTAGAATCCCCAAAGTACACTTTGTGGTGATTTTTCCCGAGATCACCTTGTACACTCCATCCCCACAGATGAAAAGGTTCCCATTAGGTGCCACATAGTTGTTTTCCTCACTCAACAAGACTAAGTGGGTGCAGGTTTCATTATTTTCCTCATTATTCCTATTCTATCCTAGGAAACAAATCCATTTCTGCCTGTCCTCATTGAGTATCTCAAAAGTGAGATGCATGGCTGTTTTGGTGACATCAAGTGTTAGGTTGGTGTATATTCTTATTGCTTCATCATTCATCAAATTTAAGGGGGCATATAACCAGCAATCTGATGCCAGCTCCTCATTTGCTTGCATCAGCAATGTATGGGTACTGTTTATTAGATTTATCACATGTATTTCAGTATAGTTCTGAGAATGCCCTTTCAGCATAGCTTGGATTTCTTGAAGGGCAGAGGTCTTTCCTATCTCAGGGGGAGCAGCTTTCCATACCTTTTGGATTTGTAATGTCCATTGCTTTTTCTTTTGAGGTCCATGTTTGGTGGTGGACTGATACCCTATGTAAACCTGAAATATTTTTCCTTGCAACCACGTGGGATTCCATGGGTCTGGCACATACATGGATACAGGATTACATTGACCTTGTTCACACTTATCACAATTGCCAGAGACACATCCAGCAATCAAGTTGTTGAGCCAAAAACCCTTGTTTTCCTTTACAACCGAGTATGCCCCACAATCAGAAGCTACCCCTAGGCCCCCCATAATGCTCTCTTGGGCAATCATCAAAGAATACAGTGAATGGATAGCCCTCTGGTTCCCATTTTACCATTTTGAAAGTTGCAAAATGTTCATCAAACTTTTTGTCACTAGGATTGAATACCTGAAACTCAAAAACAAAGAAACCCATGATGATGGTAATTTGATATAGCATGAGTCCATATTGTCTTTGATGGTGCTCCCATTCTTCAGCTCTGAGTTGACCCACCAGCCTCTGGAGTGGTGGGAGCAGGGCTTTGAGTTTGTTGTCCTTTTTGGTCCTCAGCATTGGTCTCAGTATGGGATTTCTTTACTGGGGAGAGATGAATCCAAAGCTGGACCTCTGTGACCTTGACAGCTGTAGGAGTAACCGTAAGTGTAATATATGGTTCTTCCCATAAAAGCTGTAAGGGTGTCTTTTTCCAATTTTTAACATAAATCAGATCACCAGGTTTAATTAAATGTGCAGGAGTCATGGTGGGTAGGCTTTCTTTAGTTCTTAACTTTCCTTTCATATTATTAAGTACCTTTCCCAATTCTAATGTTTGTAATTTCATAGTGGAAGTTCCCAATTGAGTAAGATTTCCTGTAAAGTCCCTAAGTATGCAAAGAGGTCTTCCAAACAATATTTCATAAGGAGTGAAGCCCATATAGCCTGGAGTATTTCTTATTTTTAAAAAGGCCATAGGGAGCAAGTCTATCCATGGTCCCTGAGTAGTTATACAATACTTAGTTAAGGCACTTTTAATAGTTCTATTCATTCTTTCTATTTTCCCAGAGCTTTGTGGTCTGTACGCAGTATGGAAATACTACTTAATATGTAACATTTTAACCAGTGTTTGTAAAGTGTCTGCTTCAAAGGCTGGTCCATTGTCACTCCCCATAGAGAGTGAGAGGCCAAAACGAGAAATAATTTCTCTTAGCAGAACTTTACACACTTCTGAGGCCTTCTCCGTTCGAGTAGGGAAAGCCTCAGGCCATCCAGAGTGCATACAGATGCAAACTAGCAGATATTTATAACCTCTACAAGGTGATAATTCTGTAAAATCCACTTGGATGTCTTCAAAGGGGCTAGTACCAGTTCTCTGAATTCCTGGGAGGGATTTTGGTCCTGTTGCAGGATTTATTTTCTGGCAGGACTGACATCTCCGAGATACCTGTTCACATAGAGCAGCCAGACAAGGAATACAGAAATATTTCTCTAGTAACTTCTGTAGTCTAGTCTTGCCTCTATGCATTAACTCATGATACTGCTTTACCCAGTAATAGGATGAAGCTTCAGGAATAATTAATCTCCCTTCTGGAAGTACCCAGACATCTCCTTGTTTTTCTGGAAGCTGTTCCTTAGCCTAGATATTTCCTTGTCTGAGTATATTATAGGAATCTGCAGCTTTTGAGCATTTTGTCTTGCAGCTTGTGTCTGAGTCAGCACAGCCATCTGTAATTTCTGCTTGGCAGCCTTTTTAGCATCTGTATCTGCTGTTACTACCCTGTATGATGAAATCTTTGCCTTTCTGGTGCCCCAGATAATGAATTACTGTAACTTTGTTGGGTTCCCACACTGCCTCTAGCAACTACATCATTTCCTGTTTAGTTTTAATCTGTTTCCCTTCTGCTGTGAGAAGACCTTGCTCTCAATATATCATGCCATGGAAGTGCAAAGTAGAAAATGCATGGTGAGAGTCTGTATATATATTTACCTTTTTACCCTTTGCCCATCAGAGTGCCCAGAGCTCCACATGCTGGGTGGAGCAGCCAATGGGGAGGGGCCCAGCCAGGACCACCTCATCCTTCATAGTTACCGCATATCCGGCATGACTGACCCCATCTTCCACAAAGCTGCTCCCATCCGCAAATAGAACAAGGTCAGCATCAGGCAAGGGCATCATTTGCAGGTCAGGGCAGCTGGCAAAGAGCTCATCTATGACACTCAAGCAGTTGTGATTGAGAGGGCCTGTCTCCGTGGGCAAGAAGGTAGCAGGATTTAAAGCTTTTATAGGAATAAATCACAAGTGGGGATTCTCACAGAGAAGGGCTTGGTACTGAGTAACCTGATTATTTGAGAGCCAACAATGTCTCCTTGTGTTCAATAGTTCTAAGACTGCATGTAGCACCTGCACCATCAGCTCCTGACCTAAGGTCAGCTCAATTGCTTCCTGTATCAACAGAACTGAAGCTGCCAGTGCCGTAAGGTGGGGAGGCCACCCTTTTGCTACTGGATCTAAATTTTTAGATAAATATGCCAGCAGTTGATTTCATGGGCCTACTTCTTGGGTTAACACTCAAAGAGCTACATGATTTTTCTCAGTCACATGTACAGTAAAAGACTGCTTTACATCTGGTGTGCCTAGGGCTGGGGCAGCTGCCAAAGTCAATTTTAATTTCTTAAAATCTTCCTTTTTGTCTATAGTCCAATGAAGATGATTTTCCTCCTGTCCCTTCAGGGCTTCATAAAGGGGTTTAGAGATTTCTGCAAAACCTGGATTCCAAATCCTACAGAAGCCTGACACCCCAAGAAACTCTCATAGCTGTCTTTTTGTTTGGGGTTTGGGAATGGCACTAATAACTTGTTTTCTTCCATTTCCTAGGCAACACATGCCCTGTGTTATTTGAAATCCTAAATATTTAACATGCTGTACACAGATTTGGGCTTTTTTCCATGATACTTTATATCCAGTTTCTTTAAGTCTAGCAACAACTTTTTGGTGCCTTCCCAGCATTGTTCTTGGGTTGGGCTAGATAATAACAAGTCATCTACATATTGCAGTAGGATGCAGCTATATTGTTCCATGGGGAAGATAAGCAAGTCCTTGGCTAAGCCTTCCCCAAAAAGCATAGGTGAGTTTTTAAATCTCTGTGGCAATCTATTCCGATTAACTGAGTATTTTTCCCATCACTCAGGTCTTCCTATTCAAATGCAATGATGGGTTGACTGAGGGGAGTGATGCAAAGGCAAAAGAAGGCATCTTTTAAGTCCAAACAAGTAAACCATGCTTCTTCTGGGGGTATCAGACCCAACAAATTATAGGGGTTACAGACCACTGGGTGCAGCATTACTGTTCTGTCATTTACAGCCCATAGATCTTGCACTGGCCTATAGTCCCCATTGGGTTTCTGAACAGGCAGCAAAGGGGTGTTCCAAGGTGACTTACATTCTCTAAAAAGTCCAAATTCCTTTAATCTCATGATATGGGGTTTAATTCCAATTTGGGCTTGCCTGGACATCAGGTATTGTTTTACAGCAATGGGGGTCAAATTCTCTTTTAATTCTATATCTATGGGTGGATGATTCTTAGCTAAGCCTGGGGGTGATTTCTCTGCCCATACTCCATGAAACATAGTTTTTAATTCTTGTGGAGGCTGGAAAACATCATCCACATTGTAACACTGCCGTTCATCCTCCATTTTAGTTGTTACCATCATGATGAGATGTTTTCCTGGGTCTAGATGCAGGGATGCATTTCCCCATTGGGTGAAAGTTATTGTAGCTTCCAATTTAGATAACAAATCTCTTCCTAGTAAGGGAATAGGGTTACTCTGGCATATATAAAAATTCATGCTTTACTTTATGTCCTCCAATTTCACATGTTCTCTTGTGGCAGAACTGACCCTTTTCTGAAGTTCCAGTGAGACAGATTACTTGGATGCATTTTTTCCTCAAGGGGACATCTGGTGCTGTCACTACCAAATGTTCTGCACCACTATCTACCATAAAGGATATGTTCTGACCCCCTATTTTTACATTGACCATAGGTTCACAGGGGCCTAACTGGATTAAGCCTGGTCTGTCTCAGTCACTGTCCTCCATCACAGGCATTAGTGTGCTGGCATCTTTCCTTTCTTTTGGGTCCTGTTTTCTTTTTTCTTTGAGCTTGGGGCATTTGTTTTTATAGTGTCCTTTTTCTCTGCAATATGCACACTTGTCAAACTCTTAAATCCTCATGCCAAAAACCTTTTTTCTGTCTTCTTTCTACTTTTGTTCCTTGTCTTTCTTTTTCCTTCTCTTCCTTGGCACCCATAGCTACTACTATACAATGAGCTCTCCTCTGATCCCACTCATTTTCCTTCTTGGCTCTCTTTCTCTTTCACTGTTTCTCTATTCATGTACACTATCCTAGCTAATTGCAACTATTTTGTTATATTCATGCCTTCCCAAGTCTCCTGCCTTTGCATTTTCCTTCTAATGTCTGGTGCTGACTGGTTTACAAAAGTTGTATTAATTAACTGATGGTTTTCTGGAACTGCTGGGTCAAATGGTGTGTACATTCTGTAGACCTCATAAAGCTGCTCATAAAAATTTTCAGGGCTCTAATTCAGTTCCTGCTGGGTCTCTGACACTGTAATCATATTAGTAAGTCTTTTACTTGCAGCCCACATTCCTGCTAAAAGGGCTGTCCAATAATCTCTTGTTTTCCTGTACTGCTTGGGTATTGGGATCCCAATCTGCCTGCACATTGACTGGGAATTGCTATTCATGCCAAGCATCTGGATTCTGCATATCACCCAGCATTCTAGGAGCATTGATCTTTTTAATTTCTCCTAGAATTCTTTGTATCTCCTCAGTAGTTAACAAGGCTCTACAAAGTTCTTTATAGTCTACATGATGCAAAGAATGGCATAAGACTCATCAGAGACAATAAAGAAACAGGAGAGAATGCAAATGACATATTAAAGTGTTCACAGAAGTAATGGCAGAAAATTTCTCAAGGAGGGGAAAAGAAATGGACATATAGATAAGTGAGGCATATAGGACTCCAACTAGCCATGATCAAAAACAATCTACACCTAGGCTTGTAATAGTCAAGATTCTGGGAACCAAACAAAAGAACAAAATCCTACAAGGAATTAGGAAAAAGAAACAAATCACATACAAAGAAAACCCATCAGAATCACAGCAGACTTCATAACATAAACCCTAAAGTTAAGACCCTGGAATGAAGTACTTCAAAGAATAAAAGACAACACCTCCAACCCAGTTTGATATAACCTGCAAAACTCTTTCAAAATTGATGGAGAAATAAGATACTTTCATAACAAAGAAAACCTGAGCAACTTCATGGATACCAACCCAGCACTTCAAAAATTTTAAACAATATGCTAGGAAAAGACAATGTGAATCACAACCCCAGGAAACCCAGCAGAATTAATCCATCAGGCAAGACAAGAAATTAAATTCAAAGGGGGAAAATCCAACAATGGGAAAATATCATAAAAAGGATAAGTCAGTAGACATCAGTTATAACCATCAATGTTAATCGACTAAATTCACCAGTCAAAAGAAATAGACTTGCAGAATGGGTCAAGGTGCAAGTCCCAACAATATGCTGCATACCACAAACATGCTTAATTCAAAAAGAAATTCATAGACAGAAAGTTAGGGTGTGGAAAGCCATACTCCATTTGTCAGGAACTAGAAACAAAAGCAGGAGGACCTATCCTCTTTGCAGATCAAATGGATTTAAAACCAACACTAATTAAGAGAGACAAAGAAGGACACTACATCCTTGTAAAGAGAATAATCCAAGAGGAAGAGATGACAATCATAAATATATATGCACTGAATACAAGTGCACCCAAGTATATAAAACAAATACTAATATATATGAAAAATCAAATAAGCACTAATACAATATTAGGACAATATGCCATTGTCACAAATAGATCAACTAGATAAAAAATAAACAATGAAATACTAGAAGCCTACCAAACTCTTGAAGAAATGGACTTAAGAGATGTTTATAGAGTATTTCACACCACAAAAATCGGAAGACATATTCTTTTTGGCTGCACATGGGTTGTTCTACAAAACAGACCACATACTTGCTCATAGGACATGTTTAAGTACGTGTAAAAAATCTGAAGTTATCCTCTGTATATTAGGAGAAAATCACTTGATGAAATTGGAGATCAATAGCAAAAGACACCAGAAATTCATAAACACATGGAAATTGAACAACACACTTGTGAATAACCAATGGGTCACAGAGGAAATTAAAGAAGAAATCAGACATTTTATATAATTAAAGGACAATGACAATACAACATATTGAAATGTATGGGACACAATGAAAGCAGAGTTATGAGGGAAATTCATAGCAGTGAAGACTCATATTAGGAAAAAAAGTGAGCTCAAATAACCTAATGCTGAACCTCATGGTTGTAGAAAAAGAAGAGCAGGAGAAACCCAAAGGTCATAAAAGGGAGGGAAGTATAAAGATCAGAGTAGAAATCAATGGAATTGAGACTAAGAGAATGATACAAAAAATCAATTAAACAAAGAGTTGGTTCTTTGAAAGAATACATAAAATTAAGAAACACTTAGCCAACCTTATCAAAAGAAGGAAAGAAAAAAGACTCAAATCTATGGAATTAGAGGAACAAAAAGGGTGAAATTACAACAGACCCAGCAGATATCCAGAGGATCATCAATACCTACTTTGAGAACCTATATGACAATGAGAAGAAAAACACAGAAATAATGGACAGATTCCTAGATACATATGAATTACCAAAGTTGAATGAAGAAGACTTAAAAATTCTAAACTAACCAATATCAATCAATGAAAGTGAAAAAATAATTTAAAGCCTACCAATTAAGAAAGCCTGGGTCCTGATGGCTTCACTGCTGAATTCTACAAGACATTTAGAGAAGAACTATTGCTACTGCTCTTTAAACTCTTCAATGAAATTGAAAGGGAAACAATACTCCTCAATTCACTCCTGGAAGCAAGCATCACCTTGATCCCCAAAGCAGAGAAACATCCAACCAAAAAAATATAACTCTAGGCCAATCTCACTAATAAACATAGATGCAAAAATCCTCAATAAGATACTGGCAAACAAAATGCAAAAAATCACCAAGAAGATTACACACCCTTACCAACTGAGATTCATCCCAGGGATGCAGAGGTGGTTTAACATATGCAAATCAATAAATGTAGTACACACTATCAAAAGAGCCTAGGACAATATCCATATGATCATCTCAATACAGGCAGAAAAAGCATTCAAAAAAATCTAACATGCATTCATGATAAAAACTCTACAAAAAAGCAGAAGAGACAGTCTCTATCTCAATGTGATAAAAGCCATCTATGAAAAACCAACAGACAATATCATACTAAAGGTCAAAAACTGAAAGTCTTCAGACTAAAATAAGAAGACAAGGATTTCCACTACCATCACTCCTGTTCAATATAGTTTTGGAAACATTAGCCAGAGCAATTACAGAAGAAAGAAATAAAAGGAATAAATGGAAATGAGGATGTTAAATTGTTATTACTTGCAGATGACATAATGCTCTATATGAACACCTCAAGAACTCCAGGAAAAGTCTTCTAGACTTACTAATCTATTTTAGTAGTGTAGTTGGATACAACGTCAACACACAAAAATCAATAGCTTTCCCTGTACATGAACAACAGATTCAGTGACAGGGGAACTGGAGAAACAACTCTTTCACAAGCTCATCCAAAAAAAAATGTAATACCTAGGAATCAACCTACTGAAAGAAATCAAAGACCTCTACTCTGAAAACTATAGCACTCTTTTTAAAAGAGATTGAAAATGTATAAGAAAATAGAAAAACATCCCTTACTCCAGGGGAGAAAAAAACCACTATAATGAAAATGGCCATACTTACAAAACTGCTGTAACAATTCAATGCAATCCCAATTGAAATTCCAAAAGTATACTTCACAGACTTTCAGAAAACAATCCAAAAATTCATTTGGAACAAATAGAGACCTAGAATAGCAAAAACAATTCTAGCCAGAAAAGACAAGGTAGGGGCTATCACAATCTCCAAGTTGAAACTATACTACAAAACTACTGTCATGAAAACAGCATGTTAATGGCAAAGAAAAAGACACAAGGATCATTGGAACAGATTAGAAGATTCAGAAACAATGTGAGACCTGCTCAGCCATGTCACTTTGACAAAGGAGCCAAACACCCTCACTGGAGGAAAGATAGCCTCTTAAATAAATGATGCTGGAAAAATTGGGTTTCAACTTGCCAAAGATTAAAACTACACGTATAGCAATCACCATGCACTAAACTAAAATCAAAATGGATTAAAGAGCTAAATATTAAAACTGAAATACTAAATTGATGAAAAAGAGGTTAGCTAGAACTCTTGAAGACACTGGTGTAGGAAAAGATTTCATAAACAAAACCTCATTCACACATGAAGTAGCACAAAGAATCAACAAGTAGGAATTCTTATTATTATAAATCTTCTGCACAGTAAGAGAAACCAACAACAGCACGAAGAGACAACTCACAATATGGGAAAATATTTTCACCAGCTATTCCTCAGATAAAGGTGTACTATCTAGAATATATAAAGAACATAAAAATATCAGACCTCACAGCTTTAAAGACCCAATCTAAAAATGGGCATTAGAACTCAACAGACATTTCTCAAAGAAGAAACAGCAAATACACATAAGAAAAAATTTTCAACATCAGTAGACATTTGAGAGATGCAAAGGAAAAGAATGCTGAGATTCCACCTCACCCAAGAAAGAATGGCTGCTAAAACTTGGAAACAGTCCAATTGCCCATCAACTGGAGATTGGATAAAGAAAACATGTAGATTTCTTTAAAAATAAAATGGAGTACTACTCAGTCATAAAGAATGAGAAACTAGAGTCATTTATAGGTAAAAGGATAAACATTGAAGCCATACTCTTAACTGAAATAAATGGGATAGACATATGTAAATACTGAATCATTTCTCTGGCATGAGCAACTGAAAGTGTAAATAAGGATCAAAATATATAATAGATAATGTAAAATAGGGAGAAAAGTTCCAAAGGGGAAGGGGAAGTGGGAGGGTTAGGGAAAAGGAGATAAAGGAAAGTAATGAATGTAAGGAAAAAATGGAAGCGAAGTATTTGTAAATAGGGAGGGGTGCATGGGTTGAATGGAGGGCAGGGGAATGGAAAAAAATATAAGAACCAAGATATATCTTATAAAGGTTGAAATTCCCAATAAGGAATGTTACCATATTGTATACCTAAAAGTTCCAATAAAATTAGTGAATAAAGATATTGTGAAATAAAATTCAGTATATAAATATGCATTAAATATACTCAATGTAATGATCATTATAGCTAGCCCTTGCTATTTTAACATGCTTATCTTTATGTTAACCTGTAATCCAGAAAAATAATCTGGCATAGAACCTATTTCATAATAAAATATATAATATCACCTATAATTTATTCACATATCAAATAGAATACAATGAAGAGGTTTTTAGGGTGTTTTTGGTTTTCTGTATTGAGACCGAGATTCGAGGAGTAATTTGGGCTGGTCTTGAACTCATGGCTATCCAACTGCCTCAGTCTCCTTAGTGCTGCAATAACCGGTGTGCATCTCCACATTAAGCAGAGTATTTGGTGTTACACTTGCCATTTGGTGGCAGACAGAGCAGAGCTTACTGCTGCTACCCAGAAACAAGAGTGTGCATTTCTGCTATAAATATGAATATGCATGTATCACTGAATTATGATGTCTTTATCTCTTTGGGAAATTTGCTCACAAGACCACAAGGTGAACAGATACATTGAGTAGGATTATTATTTTTCAGTCTTTTGAAAACTCTCCACACTGAATTCCACAGTGCTAGAACCAGTTTACATTCCTGGCAACGATGCTGAATATTTCTTTTCCCTTGCAGCCTCATGACTTTTTTTTTGAGTTCACCATGATGGATGTTTTTTGTGATAAGACTTTTAAATTTGCATTTCTCTAATGGCCACAAATACTGAAAATTTTATGAGAAATGTGTACTCATTTCCTTTGCCAGGTTTTTCAATTGGGTCTTTTATTTGGGGTGCATAATTTTTAGAGTTCTTTCTATATTTCAGATATTAGTCCTCTGAAGAGTACCTGGTGAAATTCTTTCCCCAATACAAGTATTGACCAAACTAATTTTCATATCTCTATGTTTATAATATGGAATCCCTGACTTACTCAGGTTTCATTACTTATGTTTAAATCTATGATGAAGGTTTATGCCTGCTCTACAAATATGTACCATGAAAATAATATTGCCTGAGGAACAAAATCATGATTTGGCATAGCTATTTTTTCTATCCTGTCACAGGTTTATGTTTTAACTTAAACTTATTTCTTTCCTGAAACTTAACCTGCAGATATAAATAGAGGTCATATATAGTTTGATAAGACAACAAGCCAAGATGCCCCTCACTGACTTCAAAGCCAAGATCATCTTGTCTCCACTTCTCTTGATGCTGGGATGAAAGGAATGCACCATCACATCTGGCTTAGACTTTTATATGTTAAGTGACAAAAAGACAAACACTGATGTGTAATGATTTACATTAAAATAAATTTGATCCTGTGGAGTGAACCGAGGAGAACCAAAGCAGTGAACAGATCTCCAGAACTTTCATCTCTATTGAGACAGGGTCTCACTGAGTTGCCAGTGCTGGCCTCCCTTTTGTTTTCCTCCCAAGTCTTCCTCCTGACTTGGTGGGATTACAGGCCTGCATCACCAGGAACTAAAATGATGGAAAAGTAAATATGCTCAAGGTAAAATGTTCTGTATTCTAAAAATTCTATGAGTGGCTGGAATAGTGATATACATTGGATATGTTCCTGGTGATGGTAAAAAGCAGAAGTGAGCCACAGGGTAGTCAGCCACATGTTCCATGGGGTAAAAAATTGACACTGTATTCTGCAGTGAATTACATTCCATGAATTACATCACATATTTCAGATATAAGGTAGACATAATTTTACATACTACTGAACTGGTGAATAATTTATATGTCTGAGCATGATTAAGGCTAGAGCAATCTATATAATGTTCACAGCATTATGGGTATTCATTGCTCAATTATATTTTCATGTTTCCACAAGTTTATCACAATGGAACCCTATCAGAAATTGAGCACCATTTGTATTAAAAAACACTGTATAAAATATTTCAAAAATATATTATTAAAAAGGCAAAATCCAAAAAAGGCAATCAACTGGGCCTCATAGTCAGTTTGTATAAGCCTATGTATTTGAACATGTTTGTACATATCTCAAATATCAGTGTTCCTTATAGATAATGAAAAGATATTGTAAACATGTATCTCTAAAATTGGTAAAAAAAACACACTCTGAATCAGAAAGTAGTAAATTTCCTCTTTTTATTACACTGAATGTTTCTTTTCCTTCATGGCTTTATTTCATCTTCTTAGTTAAAGCAATATTGATTAGGAAAGAGAATATCAATCCCAGCATCAAGGATTAGAATAAAGGGATTTGCTTCATCACAGTCAATAATTATTCTTCCTAAAATAACTTCACTGTGAACCAAAATCCTGTTGATAATGTTACTGATAAATCTTTCCATCATTTATAATTTTTGGAGATTTATTACTACAATTCAGGTACATTTGCCAAGAAGTTATGTTCTTACTGACCTGTGGCAGATACTCACAGCAGTATGGTTTAGATTCAAATAAAGGTGATGGAAAAATTACCAAATCAGCTAAAAGTCATCATAACATAGGCATTATTGTAAAATGTTCATGGAAAGAAAACAAAATTTTATCCAAAGCTATATTAACTCCAACATAAAAGCAACTAGGCAAAATTATGTACTTAATATAATATACAATTATGTTGGGATACATGCAGATGTTTTGTCAAAATATGAAAAACACAATATTGCTCTTATACACATTGTATGAAAACAATTGGGTTTTCTCAAAAACACATTCATAAGCCTCTCTCTCCACCAAATATAAAATAACATCAAACAAAAAATTATCTTCTTGCACAGAATATGGAGTATATATACCAACAAAATTCAAATCAAAGCTACTGGGAAATTCCAACATTAAAAGGAATTATCAAACTTTACTTTTTACTGGTCTATTCCTCCAATTTGTAAAAGCAAAATAAAATACATTCTAAACAAATACCCACCCTATTTTTAAGTGAAAACTACACTTCAATTCACCTTTTTAATTAGGAGACACCACATGTTAAGTTCAGAGACACTGACATACACAAAAATAAACAATTATGTCAATTCATTGTTTTTCATACCTAAGACCAGAGATACATCAGATATTTACAAGTAATTTACTGTAAAACCCAGAATAAATATGTTTTAGGACATTTCCATCTGAGAATATATTTTCCAGAAAATCAAGGAAGAAATACTGATACCAAATTTTCATATTATTTCTACAGGTCTCTATTACATGAGTAATTTTCACAGAATTCACAGGTTTCTCCCCCATGTGACTTCTTTCATATATTTAATACCTGTATAAGCTGAATGCTTTCCTACTTTGCTTACATAGGCTTTTTCTCCAGTAGCACCTTGTTCATATGTTTAGCACTGGATCAGATAAACGTTTTTACACATTTCTTACAGTTACTTCCTAGTGAGAATTTTTTGTCTACAGAATGAAGAGATTGCCTCAAATCTTTTCCCACTCTGCCTACATACACAGTTTGCCAAAGTGTGCCTTCTTTCATATATTTGATGGAACTTTAGCGTACTGAGTGCTTTCCCACATTACTTACATACATGGGGTTTCTCCCCAGTGTGAATTTCTACATGTGTTTGACCAGAACTCCATTAGCTGAAGATTTCCCACATTACTGATACACAGAGTTTCTCATCATTATGACTTCATTCATGTATTTGAAAATATTTTTGTGTAGGGTATGTTATCCCACATCATTTACATACATAGAGTACCCATGGAGTGAATGCTTTCAAGTGTTTGACAGTGACTGAATGTGCTGAATGCTTTCCCACAATGCTTACACACAAAAGATTTCTCACCTGTGTGAATTCTTTCATGTATTAGATAATCTCTCTTTTGTTTGAAAGATTTCCCACAATGCTTACATACATAGAGTTTCTCCCCAATGGGAATTTTTTCATGTATTTTATATTCACTCTTTAGGTTGAAAATTTTCCTACAGTGCTTACATATATAAAGTTTCTCCCCAGTGTGAATTCTTTCATGTATATGACAAATATTCTTTTGGTTGAAAGATTTTCCACAATGCTTACATACATAGGGGTTCTCCCCGGTGTGAATTCTTTCATGTATTTGACAATCACTCTTTCTGTTGAAAGATTTGCCACAATGCTTACATACATAGATAGGATTTCTTCTTAATGTGAATTCTTTCATGTATTTGACAATATCTCTTTTGGTAGAAAGATTTCCCACAATGTTTACATACATAGGGTTTCTCCCCAGTGTGAATCCTTTCATGTATTACACACTCTCTTTTTATTGAAAGAGTTCCCACAATGATTACATATATAGGGTTTCTCCCCAGTGTTAATTCTTTCATGTCTTTGATAAGCACTGTTTCGGGTGAAAGATTTCCCACAATGCTTACATACAAAGGGTTTCTCCCCAGTATAAATTCTTTCATGTATATGAAAAGCACTCCTTCCTGTGAAAGATTTTCCACAAAGCTTGCATACATAAGGTTTCTCCCCACTGTGAATTCTTTCATGTATATGACAATCAAACTTTTGGTTGAAAGGTTTTCCACAATGCATACATAAATAGGGTTTCTCCCCAGTGTGAATTATTTCATGTCTTAGACATTATCTCCTTCCGGTGAAAGATTTCCCACAATGATTATATATATAGGGTTTGTCTCTAGTGCGAATTTTTTTCATGCATTTGACAATTTCTCTTTTCTTTGAAAGATTTCCCACAATGCTTACATACATAGGGTTTCTCCCCAGTGTGAGTTCTTTCATGTACACAACAAGCAAATTTTTCTTTGAAAGGTTTCCCACAATACATACATAAATAGGGTTTCTCCCCAGTGTGAATTCTTTCATGTCTTTTACAACTACTCTTTTGGGTGAAAGATTTCCCACAATGGTTACATACATAAAGTTTCTCCCCAGTGTGAAGGCTTTCATGTCCTAGACAGTCTCTCTTTTCACTGAAAGATTTCCCACAATGCTTGCACACATAGGGTTTCACCCCAGTGTGAATTCTTTCATGTCTTCGACAATTACTCCTTCGAGTGAAAGATTTCCCACAATGGTTACATACATGGGGTTTCTCCCCAGTGTGAATTCTTTCATGACATTTCAAGTACCTGTGTGTACTGAATGCTTTTCCACATTGCTTACATACAAAAGGTTTCTCCCTCGTATGAGTTCTTTCATGTGTACGACAATGACTGTATGTGCTGAATGCTTTCCTACATTGTTTACATACATAAGTTTTATCTCTAGCATGATTTTCTACATGCATTTCATAACAAGCCCATGTAGTGAATGCTTTTCCACACTGCTTACATACATAAAGTTTCTGCCCAGTGTAAATTATTTTATGTTTTTGAAAGAAATGAGTATGAGATAATGGTTTCACACAATCCTTAATTACATAGGGCTTCTCTCCAGCATGTATTCTTTCATTTACTTGAATACAGTATGAAGACACAAAAGGTTTTTCACATTGTTTATACTCACATGAACTCCTTACACCATGATTTCTTTCCTGGATTGGAACACAACTGGGTGTGCTGGAGGCTTTCACATTTTTCTTACCTAGAAATATTTTCTCCCCAGGATGAGTTTGTTCACTAAGATCAGAGTAGGCTTTCCCACATTGCTCAGACTGACATTGTTTCTCTCCAGTCTTTCTCATTTCATGTTTCTGAAAGGACTGGAAATCACTCCAGTTTTTTCCATATTCACTACATTTATAGAGCATCTCTTCAAATCTCAAACACTTGTCTGCATCATTTCTGTGAAGGTAAAAGGACAAAAATAGCAATCTCAGTGAAAAACTTCTCCACGTTAATAATTGATCAGGACAAGTTCTCATTTGATGCCTGCTAAGAAATTCTGATGATAAGTTGACCTAATGGCCTGGAGCATGCCTCCAAAACCCCCATTCTCAAAAGAATGGTTTTCACATGGGAAGATTACTTGGCAAATGTTTGCAAAACATACTATCAAGTTTCATTTTAGGGGATGGGTACATATTTGTGTCATATTGATCATTTTTATATCTTTTCACTCATCAATCTCCCCTTCTCTCCTTACCCTGATCATCTTTCCCATGTCCCAAAAGTCAGCCTTTCTGTTTTCTATTATTTTTCCTTTATTTTACTCCCTAAACATATTTTTAGTTTATCATTTAAAATTTGTTTCATTTACCATTATGAGATGGAGTCCCATCTAATTTTATTTTTTGCAAATGATAGAAATTGTTCTTTTTGGCTCATTATTTATCATAGCTCTTTCAGTGGTGAGAATTAAACACAGGTCTTAGCAGGGAATAATATTTCCAGCTTCACTGTTTTTTATTTTGACAGAGATTCTCGATGGTCATTAATGTACTCAGGCTGAACTTCAATTTGTCATCCTACAGACTCAGCTTCCCAGCCTGCAGGCATTATAAGAATGCACCACCATGCTGAGCCAATCCCACATTTTAATCATCCAGGCACCTGGTGATGGGCATCTAGGCTCTTTCCAGAGCTTGGCTGATCTGAATTGCTTCCTGCACTTATATATTGTGAATACCCATGGGTGACCTTCTTTGAACACTGGAATGCATGTATCACTAAAACTTGATGATTTTAACTTATTTCAGATACACCCAGGGAGGTACACTTGGATCAAATGAAATCTTACATTTTCACATTTTGAGACAACTGCATATTGATTATCATAATGGTTCCATTTTACATTCCCATAAACAGTGTATGAGGATGATTTCTAAGTGTTTTAAAACATGGACAGCTCTATATTCTGGAGGATGTTTTGAAACATCTATTACAACAACCCTAGCACTCATTTGCATTTTGAATACTGCTTCCATGTTAGCAATTTTCTAGATAATGAACATATCAGGTTCACATGCATACATGGATATTTCAAAGATAAATTCCTAGCAAATTTCTCAATTTATTCATTTCATATCTGCCTATACCCAATACTGAAATACAATCTCATATGTTTCTATGATGTAGATTATATAATTTTTTTATACGAAGAGAGTAGCTACTGTAACTTGGTGCACACTATCAGTACTATTTTAGTTTCCTGTATTGGAATATTTCCATATTCGATTGTAACATTATACAAAATGAACCTATATGCATCTCTGGAAATTTTTGCGAGATGAAATAAATAGGAACACAACCTCATTTCTTTGGTTTCCTTGCTTATAATATTTCTGCTGTCACATTGATTCTTGAATATTCCTTTTTCTTGGGACTGAAAATTACCTTAGTGTTCTTGAACATGTTTTGTGCTGTTCTTCCATTTGCTGGTTACCACAAGTTCTTTCTGAATTGTAGACATAGAAATATAACAATTCACTATATCATTATATAAAATTTAGTAGTTTCCAGTTAGATTTATGGTATAATATAAAAAGGCCTGAGACATTCTTCAAAGGTTATAACATTATACTTAATTAACCTACATCACTGAGCTGGATGTGGTGGCACACCTAGAATCCCACCACTCAGGAGGCTGAGAAAGCATGAGTTCATGGCCAGCCCTGTTTACTCAGTGAGTTTGAGCCCAGTCTGAACTTCACATAGTGAGACTCTTTCTCAAAGCATGAATAAATAAATAATTTTAAAAAGGGGGAAAAAAATCACTGAGCAGGCTTGTATGAGTAGGAAAATCATGTTATCCTTACCTATAGCAGCCATATGCATACAGATTTCCCACATCACATCTCTGTAGAGCTTCTTTTGGGGTGGATTCAGCAAAGCCCATTCTGCCTTGGTAAAGTTCACAGCTACATCCTCAAAGGTCACGGTCTCCTAAAGAATGACATGTTTCCTGAAGGTTCAGACACACACCCTGAGATATCTCAACTCCTTTGATAAACAGGTAAACTGAAAATGATTCCTTCAAATATTAATTCCATCTCTTGGTCCTCAAACCCATGTATATGTAAATACTTTAACACAGTAATTCTGACACTAAATTGCAACACACTGCTCAAGTTATAGTGGAGTAGTAGCACTGGTCTTTCAGGATCACCCACATTGTATTCGTGCACTATCTCTAAAGCGGAGTTCATAGAGGGGGCCCACAAATCACAGTCCCAAAAACACAGGGGCACATAAATATCTAATGAATGGTTCTGATATACCATAGATAATATCTCTTTTCAAATCAGGTTATTCAGTGTTCAGTCCATCTTTCTTTGCACTCACGAAGAATTTTGAAACTTGAATCTGGTTTCATAGAAAAAAACTTAATTGAATATTAAATTGGGTTTATGAATAATGAAAATGCAAAAGGAAACACATTTGTATTGGAGCAAGTCTATGTATCAACAATGAAATAGGGGAAAGGTGACATATTATCTTGTAGCTCCGTAACACCAAATGGTCACCTTGCACTCAGACATAAGAAATACAAGGATGGTATAAGGGAAGGTAATGAGGGGATAAATATTAATGAAATATATTCAAGGCAATGAAAATGAAAATATCTCAAAGTAATTCATCATTAAATACAAAAGGAAAACCAACCAGTTATGGTGATATATACCTATAATCCTTGTACTTGGGAAGCTAATACAGGAGGATTGCCAAGCGTTCCATGTCCAGCCTGGGCTATGTAGGAAGTTTAAGGGCAGTCAAGATTACAAAGTGAGACCCTGCCTCAAATTCCTCCCAAAATTGAGCAGTGAAAAAACAGTTATTGTGTCACTCATTACTCACATCTTTGATTTGTTAAAAAATTATGGCTGTACAGTACAATAAAAGACTAATATTCAACACTTTGCGAGCAAGGTGATAGCTTGGATAATATACATGAAAGAGAATAAAATTCCACCTTTCATGTCAGTGTGTGATTAGTAGAGAGAATGAGAAATGGACCACAGGAAAGCAAGACAGTCTTCAATGGATCCACAGATAAATAGAATACTGATTCATGATGGAGCTGGTGTTACACAATCCTGGAAGAAATCACAATGTGTGTTTCATTTATGTTCAAGGAAAATACGTATGCTCTTGGAAATCTGGATTGTATACTCTTCTATGTACATAGGTTACATATTAAAATGGGAAAGATAAACTTGAATGCCTTAAGAATTTGTAGTGAAAAAACACTCAGAGAAGAAAGTGTTTCCTCATTTAAAAAAAATCAGGTGGACATCATAAGTAGAAGGAGAAATTGAAATGTGTGAAAAATATGAGATAAAAAAGAAAATATTTACTGGGTACACAACATAAACATTTTGTACAGAGAATAAAGATTAATCTAAAAAGTAACTACAACACATCTGACAAAAGAGAAACACTGAATAGAGAACAAGATTGAACTCTTGAAAATATCACTAAAGAAAATTGAAGTGTGGAAAAAGACAATCAGTAGACTTATGCAAAAATGGAGAATCAGCTGCTACAGTTCATACTCATCTCCTTCACTGTGAAGTTTCCAAAATCCACAGGCCAGTGATTACTTTCCAATATCTAGAAAATTTATTCTGCTATTATTCCTGGGAATAAAATGAGATTCGTTTCTAGTAAAATTGAAAAATCAAGAATTTCATGACCAATGGAATGGATGAGAAATACTTTTCCCTTCATTCACTTATCAGCTCTTGTGAACAATAGTGAGACAAAAAATGAACAAATAAATACAAAAAACTCAAAAAACTTTCCCCTGTGCAATACCCATAATATTATTTAAAATTTAAAGGAAAGAAGCTAAAAGAACACTACTCATGGGAAATCACACATGGCAGATTTTGGAAAAGTTTCCAAAGGAGGAGAGTGGTCATCAACAAGGCAAGAACAATTTGTGTCAGGTAGGGTATTTATCACCTGATGCAATAATGTTTTCATCAAAGTCCTACCTCATACACCATGTCTTATCTTGAATGTCTACAAACTATCAATGAACTATAGCAATAATGTGAGCAATGGTGCTTTTCATTTGCACTCCTACAGGAATTGCATGTACATGTGAGTCCCAACTTTAAGAAAAAAAATGTTTTTAAAAGGAGTTCCTTTCTGGAAGTTGTCCTTTACAGCAGGATTTCTTCTTCTCTTATTAAGCATGGTAAACATACCATCTAATTTTTGGTACGATACATTATAAAACTTCATTTTTTAATTATGATGATAATAATTCAAGCAAACAAAGAAAAAAAAAACAAACAGTATCATTCCCTTTACCAAACAGTATTATATTGCTCTCCTGATTCAGTAGCTCAGGAAAAACAGGTTAATACAGAGTTCCAAAGATGAAAAAATCTGGTGAGTGTTATATACTAAAGAGGAGTACATGAAGAGTTGAACTAATGAGTCTATGGATACTACATGATTTTGAAAGGGAAAACATCTTGGTCAACCTAAAGGCAATTGAAAACAATATGTAGTAAAAATGCAAAAAATATACTCAATTAAGCAAACATCATCACTAAGTCTGGATTCTTTTAACCTGCTCAACACACATACTTGATCTGTATTTAGGAAATCTAATAGAACACAAAGCCAAATTTATAATAGAACCCTAAACATAGCATACACCTTACTGAATACAGTTCACTGTAAATCACTGGCTCTTCAGCTGTAGTTACTGTTAGTGAGAAAGCAGTGACTCATTACTGTGATTCATAATGAGTAAGAATTACATTGTATTGTGCCATAGACCACTAGAGTGAAAAATAAGTGAAATGTAAAGTGAAATATAAGATCTGTACAAAAAAAATTTCCTTTTCATTTATAGACTTAACTCGAGGTCTCACACACTTTAGACCAGTTAGTTTGAGGTGGATGTATACCCACAATATTTACTTCACATTGAAAAAGGATGTTCTTCAGTTATTCAGGCTGGATTTAGAGATTCTCCTGTCTGTGTACCAAGTGGCTGGAATTAGAGGTGTGCAACACAATGCCTCAGTGATTTTATTTTACCCAAGCATGGAAATCTTGGTAAATTATGGTGATTTAGAACCCCAATCTTTAACTAGCAAGGTGGCACTTAACTGCTTTCAAGCATCAAGGAGGTGGAAATAAGATCAGAACTTCTCCCAAGCCTGGAAAACTTAGTAAGACCTAGGCTCAAAAATTAAAAAAAAAAACGGGGTAAAATTCCAAAGTTCAGTCCCTACACAATGAACAAAATCAATCCCTAATTTCCAATTTTCCCTCAAAAATGACTAGGTGTGCTGATCAGTGTGACAGAAGAAATATTTATCTCTTACAAAGTTCCCCTCCTTTCTTTAGGCCTGTGACCTTTCATCCACCGTCAGACCCACCCTGCAGACAATCCTTCATTTAGGGTCACACTAGGCACACTGGCTTCTGGAGAAGTTTCCTGTTGTAGTTGTTTTTTGCCTCCCTCCAAAATCCCCTGCTCTCTCATTTCTTTTTTACTTCTGTTTGCTCTTTCCTACTCAAAAAACTCTTTTATTCTATTCATTCTTATGCTCAAAGATGTTCACTATGGGAATTGACCCCTACTTCAGTATCTTTTTTATACAAAGCCCATCTCAATCAGTGTTTTAATTCTTAAAATAATGTGTAGAATCAGTCCACAAACTACACCAATTATTTCAAAGATGACACACTTTGCCCTTCACAATCATACTGGTATCTCATGCATGTCCCTGTAGATCCCCAGTTCAACGCATTTCTCAGTGTGGGCTCAGTGTGCGGCCTCTTTAGGAAGCTGTCCTTAGCAGGAACACTTTTCCCTCCCTTGCTAATACATTATCACCACCTCCAACTTTCTCAGCCTTCTACATTGTATGGAAGCCTAACTGAAAGTATCTAGGTAAAAAATATTATACTTAGTAAGCTTATAAATAAGGCACCTAGCTAGTGAAAGGGCATGAGATACAGATGGGTAATTAGCCATTTGATAACAATTAAAATGAGAAGCCAGGGACACTTGAGCATACCTATAATCACATCACTTGGGAGGCTGAAGCAGGATTAGCACAGGATCAAGCCCAGCCTGGGCTATAGAGTGAGACCTTGTCTCAGAAAACATACATACATATGAACATACAAACATACATACATACATAAAAGGAATTAAAATGAAAATGGACTATTACCTAGAATTTTGGATCAAGAGTGAAATTCTGCATTATAATGAATACGGGCCTCTCCCTACTAAAAGGAGTTGCAGCCACTCCTACTAAGCTCCTGAGGTTCAAGGAACTTAAAATTTAAAAAACCAGTTTTCGGGACCAGGGATTTAGCTCAGTGGTTTCGCTGCCTGCTGCGCAAGCTCAAGGACCCAAGTTCGATCCCTGGTACGAAAAAAACCCCAAACAAACCAGTTTTCCTCTAAAATCCCAGGTTCCTTTGAATCCTGTGTGCTGAGGAAATGGATTTCAGCCTGACTTCAAAGTGGTTGTTTAAACCCACAGACCCATGTGTGATAGGTGGCCACTAAACAATTCAGCTACTTGGTCACTAAATAATTCAGCTATTACTGTGCTCCACTTGTCTCTGATTATCTCTCAATTGAGCGGCCACTTGGAACACTTCCTGGAAATCAGGGAGCTGTTCTTATTTACCATAAAATCTCTCCTAACATCTTTCTTTTGGTTGAAGACCTCTGTCTTCTATGTGTGAGAGCAGACCACGAGCTCTGTTCATGCAGTAATATCATTGTGAGCAGAGGTCTCACATAAATAATTAAAGCAATAGTTTTTTTCATTGCTGAGTAAGGAACAGAAGATTTCCCCAAATCCCCTGCTCTCCTCAGACTGGTGGAGAAATATCTCTGCCTGCGGCTGCCCAAGAAAACATTCTGGGCTGGCAGTGTCACAATCGCAGGATGCTGGAGACTTGAAACCGTCCCTCCCTGAATAAAAGGGGAAAGGGACAGATGATGATGCAGAAAAAAAAAACACTAGGAAGACCTCAGGGTCTGGAGCTGAGCAGGGAGGGTGGAGATTTTCATAGCTGGTTCTGGGTACTTTCTTTCAAAACGTACCTGATTCCATTCCATTCCCATCTTCTGTCCCACAACATCACGACTGCATGGCTTGTGCATCCCCCACGATCATTAGAATCCAGGTCACGGCCAGCAGAAATTACAGAAAAAGTAGGTCTATTTGGCCGGCGTCTCTCAGGAACTCTCTCAAGGTGTATACCTTGACGCCATGATACAGGAAGAGCCTGCCTCCCTCCCTCAGCCCACCTGATTGGGTAGTTCGACAGCCCGCGCCTTCATCGCTGATTGGCTCCTGCTCCATTGCCATTCCCCTGAGCTGAAAGTGACAAGAGAAATAATCCTCTACCAGCAGGAGTGGAGCTCAACTAGTAATCAAATGTTAACCCAGGAAATTCTGAACCAGTCTCTCTCCCGCTATATCAGACTCATCTCGCATGAGGAATACTTCCAATTAAGGTTTTTAATCCACAATTTTCAGAGTTTCCCTGGTTTCTTAATGGAGTCAGTGTCGTCTTCCTGAAAGTGGATCACAAGTGTCCTCAGAAGGTTTCCTGGTCCTAGGAAACTATCTGTCCCCGGTAACAGAAAACATCTGGGCAGAAATTTTAGCTCTTTGGTGCCGCTCCTGCTTCAAAAGCACAAGGTCCTGAGTTCGATCCCCGGTACCAAAAAATTAAAACAATACAGAAAACATCACAGATCCAGGCCAGCCTGGAAAAGAATGGAATAGAGGCAGGCCTGATATTGGGAATGAGGCAGTAGGATTCATTGCCAAGATTTTCAGTCTCTCTCTCAATCTACTCATTTTTATCCAAGAAAATGAATGTATGGCCCCCGAGAGGAATACAATAATTGGGTAAATGAAGAAGTTAGATTTGTATGATAGCAGTATTCTGCAGAAGAGTAAAGATGAAAGAAAAACATTCCAACTCCCTTAGATAAACTTCATATTTTATCCAGGGATATAAAAATGCCTTAATCCCAAAGATAAAAATATTTAAAAAGCATGAAGGCCAGAAAGATTGCTGAAAAAGAGCCCCACACTTGATCACTTCCTGTTGATGAGACTGCGATTCACAAGGACTTTTGACTGTGAGCTCCTCATGCCCAGTGGCCCATCACAGGTTGAAAATCCCCACCTTTCAACATTCATATTCCTAAAAAAATGTGTTACATTGAGCCAGGTGATAAATCCTTAGTAATAACTTGTTTGGCTTGAGAGCTGTGTGGGGTATTAGGAAAGCTCACGTCTGGGTGAGCCTGGCTGAGTCATGATAGTGTGAGCTCAGGGACCAAACTTGGCCCCCCGCCCCTTTCCCTCACCCTTTTCTCTTTCTCTGTTTCCTGGCTCTCATAAAGCACTTTTCTTTTTCTTTATTTGTACATACCATGATGTTTCTGCATTAGAAGCAATCAAACCTAAACTGAAATCTTTTAAATAATAAAACAAATACAACTCTTCTTCTTAAGCTCTGTATGTTAGGTATTTCTTCCTGTAATAACAAAAACAACTAAATACCAGTAAAGTTCACGTTCAGGTTAGGTTTCTGCTCTCACTAAACTTCCAAATACCTCAATTCTTTCTTCAGAAAACTATATATGTGTGTTTTTTCTACGAATATTCTAAACAGATTTCTTTTGTGTGTACATATTTCAGTCAAAACTGAAAACCTGTCTAATTTCTTCTTTAATTTCTTCATGACCCATTGGTAATTGAAGAGGGTATTTTTTTAATTGCCCTGTGTTTATGTAGCTTTTCTGATTTAATTTGCCATTTATTTCCAATTTCATTGCACTCTGATCTGATAATATGCATATTATAATTTCAATTCCTTAGCATTTACAAAAGAATGTTCTGTGAGCTAGTATTTGGTGAATTTTGGATTAACTCTCATGTGTTGCTGAGAAGAATGTGTATACTAATGTTGGGTGGAACACTCTGTAGATATGTATTTTTAAGGGTAAACTGAGGGGCAACCAATACCACCCCACTGAGTCAGGCAAAGTTGAAGAAACAAGTGTAGTTTATTTTGAGCCAAAGGCAAGAGGACTGCTGGCCTCCAGTGTAGGATGAGGGGAAACTTTTAAAGGGTAGTTTGGAGAGGGGAGGGGAGGTCTTTGGGGGAGAGCGGAAATTTTTGAAATTTGAGAAGGGGCTGGTCTGTTGAAGTACACGGTGTCTCTTGTGGATGCTGGGCATCCAGGCTTATAGGTGTTGCTGGGGGTAGTGGGCATATTTTCCTAAAACTTGTTTTTTTGGCTTCTTGTACATTTCTTATAAATATGAAGAGCTTGGGGTGGGGCTTCTGTGAGATGATTTTACTGTTCTGCCTGGGTGGGAGACCTAACATTATTAAGTCTATTTATTCAAAGGTTTGGTTCAATTCAGTTATATCTTTGTTGATTTTATATTGAGTTGATCTGTCTATTTGTGACAGTGGGGTGTTGAGGTCCCCCACCATTATTTTATTAGTACTTATCTTGACTTTTCATGTTTTTAGTGTTTGTTTTTTTTACAGTTGGGTGTATTGGTATTTGTTGACTATATACTTACAATTGCTATCTTTTCTTTTTGGATGTTTCTTTAGCAAGTATGTAGTGATCATCTTTCTTCATTAAAAAAAACATTTATTTATTTATTTATTTATTTATTTATTTATTTATTTATTTTGGTACCAGATATGGACCTCAGGACATTTCACTTTTGAGGCAGGCACCACTGAGCTAAATCTCAGCCCTTTCTGATCAGTCTTGTCTTGAAATCCACTTTGCCTGCAATTAGAATAGCTACTCCTGCTTTTTGTGTGAGTTACTCTTATCTGGGGTATTGTTTTCCATAGACTTGCAGACTATGAATCTCTTTTTGAGTTAATTACATTTCATTTATGCAGCATAGTGTTGGATCTTATTTCTTGATCCAGTCTGTTTGTTTTGATTGGTGAATTGAGACCATTCACATTGATAGTTATAAATGATAGGTATTTAATTAACCTTGTCATTATATTATCTTCCTATTGTTGGTTTCTCTTCTTCTTTTTTACATTTAATTGCTTTCTTGGCCTTGTGAATTTATTCTATTGGTTTCCTAGGAATTGTTGTCTTCATTTTCTTTTTCTAGAATACCCTTCAGAACTTTTTGAAGTGCTGGTTTTGTGGTTATAAATTTCTTCAAGAGTTAATTATCATGGAAGTATGTATTTCTCCATTAATTTTGTAAGAAAATTTTGTAGAGTGCATCAATCTGGGATGAAAGTTCTCCTCTTTCAGGTCTTTAAATAGTTCATGCCACCTTCTCCTTGACTTTAGTGACTGTGTTGAGATGTTCTCTGTGAGTCTCATGAATCTTACTTATAAGTGATTTGTTCCTCTTCTCTAATAGGTTCTAATATTCTGTTCTTGTGTTGACTTTCTGGAATTTTGACTAGTATATACCTTGGTGTAGTTTTTTTTCTGAACATTGCTATTTGGATTTCTATACGTCTCACTTATCTCTATGTCAAATTCTTTTTTCATTCTGGGAAAGTTTTCTGCTAGTACTTCTGTGAACATTTTTTTGACCTTTTTCCTAGGTTCTGGTTTTTCATTAATTCCACATAAACTGATATTAGTCTTCTTTATATTGTCTAGCAGCTGCTGCATTAGTTTTTGGTGGTCCCTTGCTATTTTTAAGAAATCTTTCATTTGGTGATTGCCAGTTACAACCCTGTCTCGAGATCTGATATTCTATCTGATAATCTTTCTTCACATTGATTGAATCTGCTGTATGTACATTCAATACAATTTTTAAATCTTTTGCATTTCTATTTGATTCTGTTTTATGGAATCCATTTCTTTTCTTTTTTTAGCATTCATGGTTTCCTTGTCTTTCCTAAGCTTCTTTAAGTTTTTTAAAATTTTTCTCTAATCTACATTCACTCATTATTTCATTCATTTTCTTCATCATGTCTTTATTTACCTGTGTAATTATTTCTGGTTTGAGTTTGTCAAGAGACATATTTATCTGCTTTGTTGCTTCTGCTGCTAACATTTCAGAAATTTCAGCTGGGTAGCTTTTGATTTCTTGACCTTAATGACTCCTGGATTTGTTTTGGGGGAGTCAAGATTTTCAGGTGAATTTTGCTACCATGTTTTCTCATTTTTAAAAAAATTTTTTTCTATATCGAGTCTTCTAAATTGCTTATGATAGGTAGTTTTACCACTAATAACAAGACCTTTTTATTTAATGACTACTTTTCAGAGATGTCATCTTGGCATAGCTGGATTTAGACATTTGAGTCTGTCTGTATCCTACCTCTTCTGTTTATTACTGACTAACACTCACAGCCTGTTTGGGCTAGTGCCCTGTTCCATAGTACTGGTCTTTGGTATTGTTTCTGACCCCAAGACAATCTAATGTTGGCATACAAGCAAGATCAATTGATCACAACATCTATGTCACCTTAGGTAAAGTAGTACAATCAATAATAATAGCATCAAGCACAAACTGGAAAATGATAAACTATAATAACTAATACTTTACTGCCTTCAACCACAGGTATGAAAATCATAGTTATATAGCAAAATCTAAAACAAATCAGAAAATTATATATACTATATGTTCAGGCCTGGAGCCTGAGACATCTCCTGGTGCCAGAGAGCAGGCTGTGTCCTAGAGTACAGGACTGTGATGAATGTGTGTGCCCAGTGTGTGTGTGGGGCTCTCTGCAGGTCACTGAAGGGTCAGTGTGGAGGGTGTTTATGGTGGATTTATGCGTCAGCCAAACTCTAATCAGCACAGCTTTCTCTCCACATGTGTGTGGCTCTTAAATCTGCAGAGGCCTGGAGAGCCAATGCTCATGATCCATTCTGCTAATACTGAGTGTGATGGAAAAATGGCAGAATTATTTTTCTTTCACAAAAAGGAGGGAAATATTGGAAAGAACGGTCATGGAGAGTGAGTCAGGGGACTCCAAGAGAGTGGCAGGACTTTGTGCTTCAGGGATTTAATTGCAATGTGTGAGTTGCCATGCTGTAGGCAGAAGGTTACAGCTCAGGAAGACCTGCACACCATCCTGAGACTTCTCAGCACACTGTAGCCTTCCATCTACAGGTCTCTCAAAAGCCACAGGACCTTGAGGGAACTCCATGACTGCTTCAGCTGAGGAAGATTTCATCCAAATCAACATCACATTATGACAGGTTAGTCTCATCTCCTTGACCATTAAAGTCATCTTTCTTTTCCCAAATAAGAGACCACACAGGAGACACTAAGGGTGTCACCAGCATGGTGATAGAGCCACCCACCAAGACTCTGCAGGAGGCCACAGGAACCAAGGCCTTCACCACAAATGAGCTCCAAGTAACTGAGTTACCTCTGAATTTAGAAGGTGAAAGAAAGGAGTTGAAGGAGCATAAAACCTGGGCTCAAAGCCTGTGCTGAATCCACAGAAAGTCATGCCTAGAGCAGTCCTGAGACTAATTCTTATTGAGAGAAAAAGAAGGCTTTGAATCCTTTGTAGTTTTATTGATCACTGACCCAGGACACAGATTAGACATTTTCTCTAACCTGAATCTCAAATTGGCTCAATCAGGAAATCCACTGAAGTCCAAGTTCTGAGCCTCAGATTCCTGAGAGATTCCTCAGGATCTGATCCTGGAGATTGGGGCAGAGTCCTTTCTGCCCAATCAGGGACAGCACACGTTCAGTGAGCATAAGAATGTGTCAGCTTATCAGGAGAATATGCTTCTGCACAGAGAGTACAGTTATCTGCCTGCGTTCATGACAGAAAAAATGATTCAGGCAGAACATTTTAGAGACTAAGCCCAAGCATGGCAGGAAAGAGCACTGGACTTCCCTCTGCACTTGGTCCTACACTGACTCTGCACAGTGCATCCCAAGCACCTCTGGGTCCTGAGAACCCCTGTAGGGAAGTTTGTGTCTGGGCTCATACTGATGTCCCCTCATTGTGTGTTGCACAGTAATACAGCCTTGTGTCCTCAATTCTCAGGTTGTTCATTTGCAGACACTGTTAGTTTTTGTCATTATCTGTAGAGATAGTGAATCGAACCTTTAGAGTCTGGGTAGTGTGTGCTAACACCACTGGGTTAATTCACCAATCCACTGCAGCATCTTCCCTTGGGCCTGGTCAACCCACCTCATCCAGTAGCTACTGAAGGTGAATCCTGAGCACACGCAGGAGAGTCTCAGGGGACCCCCAGGCTACACCAAACCTTCCCACAATTTCACCAGCTACACCTCACACTGGACTCCTGCAAACACAGAAAAATCCTTCTCAGGAAACTGGCACACAAGCTTACTATTTATCCCACTCATGTCCACTCACACACTCAGTATCTCATGTTCTCTATAAAGTACATTTAAAAACAGCAGCAAAGAAAATCCAGCTCAGTGCAAGCTCCATGTTGAGCCATCTGTGTTCAGTCCTGATCACAGAGTAGGAACAGCTGTGCATACAGGGCTGGGCTCCTCTGCAGAGCTGCAGTGTCAGGGTTGGGTGGTTTTCATCAGGACAGGAAAGCCCTATTTGCATGGTCTCTTGCTATATAGGAAGCTCTGGGGATGTGCACCTCAGAGAGAGAGAGAGAGCAGTGTCCAAACCTGATGTACACATCTGTAAAAGTCTTGCAGAGATAATTGCATTAACGTAAAATATATTTCCTTACATATGTGTGTTTTGATATGTACTGTTCACTCATTATCATAATTTAACATTTCACATTAGAAAAACCATGTGGAGAAAGTATCAATGTTTTCTCCATTATGCAAGTTTTAATTTTATGCAGAAGCTTAATTTCCTGGTTTAATATGTCCTACTGCTCATGTCTAGTAGGAGTGATAGCAGTATAAGGACTAATTCTCCTCATCTCCATGCCTGACTGTGATCCTGAACCATCACCGTGACAGAGGACAAACCTAGTGACCTAGTGAATTTCACAGAGCCCCTTCCTGTAATGTATATGTGCATGGTTCTTCTTCATATCAGGGTTACCTGCACTTCATGGATGCAACCTATAAGCCTCCACTGAAGTGAAGAAGTTTGCATGTCTCCTGGGAGGCAGTCCTCTTTCAGCTCAGGAGTATCAGATATGGACTGAACTTTCAAATACAGTTTCTGTCCCCATGGACCATACAGGGAACAATGAGAAATCCAAATGTAATTGCCTTACTTGTAGTTTGTATGAGTTTCATCCACACAGATCCATTTTTAGTCTTGTCTGTTACTAAAAGGTTCAGACAGTAACCAGCCCCAAACTCCATGGATTTAAGAATGTGGTACTTGGTCAGGATGAATTTTCCATCACTACAGACAGTTATTGCCCTTTTTTTTTTTTAACAATTTGTACATCTTTTCCTGAGATGTGCCTATTCTGTTCAATTTCCCTTTTTTTATTTGGTCTTTTATTTTGGAAGGCCTAACTTTCTTGAGTTTTTTATATATTCTAGATAATAAACCTATGTCTGAGGAATACCTCATTAATTGTTTCCTCATTCTGTATTTATGTATCTTTATACTGTCATTAGTTATATTTGCTATACAGTTGATTTTTAATTTGATATAATCCCAGTTGTTGATTCTCAGTACTATTTCCTGTACAACTGTGAATATGCTCATAAAGCCCTTGCATACACAGTTTGGTTGGCCTTCGATGAGGGCAGTCAATCATGGGACATTTTGGTGGGAGAGGAGTACAAATAAGAGGTCACATCCCACACAAGAGCAGATAGAGCACAGAGGGCATGCAGGGTTCCATGGTCTCTTCTAGTATGTGATCCAGTTGCCTAAAGATCTCCCACAAGGGCAAACATTTAAATGTTCATAGCAACTCCCAAATCATCCTGCAGGGAATGAAAACATTACTTACTTACCTTTGGGGAAAACCCTACATGAACGATTAGCAGTAAGTAAATAAATATGCACACTGAATTCAATTCCTATAGGAGTTCCAATGGTATTTTTTCCCAAAATAGAAACAGAAGCACTCTATTCATATAGTAACAAAAATAACCCAGAACACAAGGTAATCTTGTATAAAAAGAACAATGCTGATGGCATCAGAATACACAAGTGTAGTATGTGATGTAGATTAGATATAGATACAGTATCCAAAACAGCATGATGCTGGCAAAAATTGACAGGTACAGCAATGCAATAGAATAAAAAAGTGAGAAATAAACTCTCCCGGGTGAAGTTAAGTTATTTTTAACAGAAGCAGCAGGAGCGCATGTTTCACCTTAGGTGTTCTTTTCAGTAAATAGTGCCAGGGAAAATAGTGGCCTCATGGTGAACCATGAGATTAGAAACCTGTCTCTCACCATCTGCAAATTTACACACAAAATGAAACACATAAATGTGAAAGATGAAATTTTAAAAATTAGTAAAAATATATATTAAATTCTGTGTAGCCTAGGTACAGGAAAATATTTTCCTGATTAGAAATGTAAATGCACAATTAACAATAGTGAATATAGAAAAATGGAATTAAACCAAACTATAAAGAAACATTATGCACAAAGGAAATGATCAACAGAAAGTAAAGACACCACCAAATGATGTGGTATAATATTGAGTAACAATATAGTTATATAAACAATGCATAATGAAGTTAGTAAAACTTTAAAGCAAAAGGATAATCATAATGATAATAATTTGCTTAAAAGTGACAAATAATCTTAATAGATATTCATCTAAAAGAAGTACAAGTGGAGAAAATGGCTCAGAAAAATTCTCAACACAATTTTTAAAATGAAAATGAAAACAAAAATGAAATATCATTCACCTCTACCTCATTTTAAATGGACAAAAGAAAGCAGATAAAATAATGATGGTCACTGGTGAGGTTGTGTAGAAAGAGGAACGCATTACACTTCACGAAGATATGTAAATTGGTTCAGCCCCCGTAGAAAGTGGTATGAAGTTTCTAAAATCTTCCAAATACTAAAGTACAGATCTTCCATACAATCCATAAATCCTCTGGCTGGGATATATTCAAAGTTTCTTAGATTTGCATATGAAAAGTATCCTTCACTTCATGTTTATTGCAACACAACTTACATTAGCTAAGACATGGAATCACCCAATGTTTCCTCCAAGGAATGAATGGGTCATAAAAATGTCATGGAGTTTTCAACTGAAATATGTTTAAAATCATGTTGTTTGAAGCAGCTTGGATAGACTTGGAGCTATAGTCTGAAAGAGCACCTATGAAAAGGCCATGTGTTAGTACGTCAGCCCATATACTATGGAGCATTAGAAGACAGCAGAACACCAGAAGACAGGCCTGGTGGGATGCCTTTAGGTCACTGGAGCACACCTCTGCAGGGGACTGTCAGAGCCCAGGGTCTTCTCCCTTTTGACATCACTGGAAATTGGGACAGTTTATTTGTGCAGGATATGGATGGTCACTATCATCCATTACAGTCAGGACAGGCCAAAAAGCCATGGCAATTCCTGATGATGGATTTGAATCTATGACACTATGAGCCAAAATAATTCATTTCTCCTTTTAAGTCTACTGTCTCAGGGATTTGTTATAGTGATGGAAAACAGACAATTACACTAACAAATCTTAAAGTTAAGAGAAAAAACAAGGACAGAAGGCCAGATACTTCAGAAAGTCACTCCTATGGGGAACATTAAAAAGGGAATCTCAGTCCTGAGTCATGCAGAAGACTCTGAATCACCCCGCTGCAAACGGGCAGGTCTGCCCACGCCCTACCAAGGTCCCCAGTCCTGCAGAAGAGGCTGAATCACCCCGCTGAATCACCCCACTGCAAACAGGCAGGTCTGCC
>NW_004624846.1:368365-381722 GCF_000247695.1 Heterocephalus glaber
ATGGAGGGGGTGAAGGGAGGGCTAGGAATGGGGAAAAAATAAGAACCAAGATGCATTATGTAAAGGTACAATCCCCAATGAGAAATGTAATTGTGCTGTATACCTACAATGTACCAATAAAATAATTTAATACAAAAAATAAAAGAAATCTTTCATTTCGTGATTGCCAGTTACATCCCTGTCTTGAGTTCTGATATTCTATCTGATTATCTGTCTTTACATTGATTGAACCTGTTGGATGTGCATTTAATACAATTTTTGAATCTTCCATGTTTCTGTTTGATTCTATTTTATGGAATCTATTTCTTTTCTTTGTTTGACATTCATGGTTTCCATGTCTTTCCTAAACTTCTCTACATTTTTTTAAATTTCTCTCTAATCTAGATTTACTCATTATTTCATTCATTTTCTTTATCATGTCTTTAATTACCTGTGCAATTATTTCTTGTTTGACTTGGTCAAGAGACATATTCATATGCTTTGTTGCTTCTGGTTCTACCATTTAGGAAATTTCAGCTGGGTAGCTTTGGATTTCTTAACCTTGATGACCCCTGGGTTTGTTTGGGGGGAGTTAGGATTTTCGGTGAATTTTGCTAATATGTTTTCTCATTTTTCTTTTTTTTTAAATTCTTTTTCTGTATTGAGTATTGTAAATTGCTTATGATAGGTAGTTTCACTAGTAGTAACAAGTCCTCTTTATTTAGTGACTACTTTTCAGAGATGTCTTCTAAGCATAGCTGGCTTTAGACTTTTGAGTCTGTCCCAGTATCCTACCTCTTCAGTTTATTACTGACTAAAACTCTCACCCTGAAGGCGGTAGTGCCCTGTTCAATAGTACTGGACTTTGGTATTGTTTCTGACCCCCAAACAATCTAATATTGGGCTACAAACAAGACCAATTGATCACAACAACTCTGTCACCTGAGCTAAAGTAGTACAATCAATAATAATAATAGCATCAACACAAAGTGGAAAATGACAAACTATATGACTAAGACTTCGCCACCTTCAACCTTAGGTTTGAAATTCATAGTTATATAAAAAAATCTAAAACAAACCAGAAAATTATATATGCTAAATGTCCAGGCCTGGAGTTGATTCTGAGACATCTCCTGGTCCCAGAGAGCAGGCTGTGTCCTAGAGTACAGGACTGTGATGAATGTGTGTGCCCAGTGGGGGGCGCTCTCTGCAGGTCACTGAAGGGTCAGTGTGGGGGTTGCTTATGGTGAGATTTATGCTTCAGCCAGGAACTCCAATTAGAGTAGGTTTCCCTCCATCATGTGTGTGGCTCTTAAATCTGCAGAGGCCTGGAGAACCAATGCTCATGATCCTTTCTGATAATACTGAATATGATGGCAAATTGGAAGAATTATTTTTCCTTTTAAAAAAGGAGGTAAACATTTGAGAGAACAGTCATTGACAGTGAACCAGGAGACTCCAGGAGAGTGGCAGGAATTTGTGCTTCAGGGAGTTAATTGCACTGTGTGAGTTGTCATGCTGTAGGCAGAAGGTCACAGCTCAGGAAGACCTGCACACCATTCTGAGAGTCCTCAGCACACTGTGGCATTCCATCTACACGTCTCCCCTAAGCCACAGGACCTTGAGGGTACTACATGGCTGGTTCAGCTGAGCAAGATTTCATCCAAATCAACATTACATTGGGACAGCTTAGTCTCAATCACTTGACTGTTAAAGTCATCATTCTTTTAAAAAATAAGAGACTGCACAGGAGACACTGGGTGTGTCACCAGCATGGTGACAGTGGTACTCACCAAGTCTCTCCAGGATGGTTCAGTAATCACAGGCTTCACCACAAATAAGTTCCATATAACTGAATTACTTCTGGGATTTAGAAGGTGAAATAAAGGAGATGAAGGAGAATAAAACCTGGGCTCAAAACCATGAATCTGCAGCAAGAGATTCCTACAGCACTCCTGAGCCTGATGATCAGAGAAAGAGAGGGCTTTGAAGCCTTTGTAGCTTTATTGGTCACTGACCCAGGACCCAAATTATACATTTTTTCTAACCTGAATCTCAAACTGTCTCAATCAGGAAATCCATTGAGGTCTAAATTGTGAGCACCAGATTTCTGTGAGCTTCCTCAGGACCTGATTCTGGAGAACAGGGCAGAGTCCTTTCTGCCACATCAGGGACAGCACATGTAGTGAAAAAAAGACTGTGTCAGCGTTTTACAAGAATATGATTCTGCACAGAGAGTACAGTGATAGGCCTGGGATCATGACAGAAAATATGATTCAGGGAGAATATTTTAGAGACTAAGCCCAAGCATGGCAGGAGAGAGCCCTGGACTTCTCTCTGAACTTGGTCCTGTGATGATTCTGCTCAATGTGTCCTGATCACCTCCTGGAGGTCCTGAGCAACCCTGCAGGGAAGTTTGTGTCTGGGCTCACACTGTACAAGATTATCTTGTATAAAAAGAACAATGCAGATGGCATCAGAATACATAAATGTAGTATGTGACATAGACAGATATAATTAGATATAGATACTGTATCCAATACAGCATGATGCTGGTAAAAATTGACAGGTAAAACAATATAATAGAATAAAAAATGAGAAAGAAACCCTACCATGTGATGTTATTATTTTCAACAGAAGCAGCAGGAGCACATACTTGGCCTTTTGTGTTCTCTTCAGTAAATGGTGCTAGGGAAAATAGTGGTCACATGGTGAAACATGAGATTAAAAACCTGTCCCTCACCATCTGCAAATTTACACAAAAAATGAAACACATAAATGTGAAAGATGAAATTTTAAAAATCAATGAAAATATATATTAAATTCTGTATAGCCTAGATCTAGGAAAATATTTTCCTGATTAGAATGTAAAAGCACAGTGAACAATAGTGAATATAGAAAAATGGAATTACAGTGAAGTAGAAAGACATGTTCTGCACAAAGGAAATGATCAACAGAAAGTAAAGACATCACCGAATGATGTGGTACAATATTGGGTAACAATATAGTCATATAAACAATGCATAATGAAGTCAATAAAACTTTAAAGCAAAAGGATAGTAATAATCATAATGATAATAATTTGTTTATAAGTGACAAGAAATCTTAAAAATATTGATCTAAAAGGAGTACAAATGGACAAAATGGCTCTGAGAAATTGTCAATGTGACAATTTTAGAAATGCAAATGGAAACAAAAATGAAATATCATTCACTGCTACCTCATTTTAAATGGGCACATGACAAAAGATAAAACAATGATGGTCACTGGTGAGGTTGTGTAGAAAGAGGAAGGCATTACACTTCTTGGAGATAGGTAAATTAGTTCAGCCCCTGTAGAATGTGGTATGAAGTTTCTAAACATTTTCTAAATATTAAAGTACAGATCTTCCATAAAATCCATAAATCCTCTGGTTAGGGTATATTCAAAGATTCTTAAATTTTTATATCAAAATAAGCCTTCACTATCAAGTTTATTGTAACACATACATGTTCATTGCATCATATATATTATCTAAGATATGAAATCAACCAGTGTATCCTCTAAGGAATGAATGGATCATAAAATCGTCATGGAGTTTTCAACCAAAATATGCTTAAAATTCTGTCATTTGAAGCAGTATAGATAGACTTGGAGCTATAGTCTGAATGAGCACCTATGAAAAGGCTATGTATTAAGTCCTTGGCCCATATTCCATGGAGCATTCAAAGATAGCAGAATATCAGAAGATGGGCCTGGTGGAATATCTCTAGGTCACCAGAGCACACATCTGCAGGGGACTGTCAGAGCCTGGGTTTTCTCCCTTTTGTCATTACTGGAAATTAGGAAAGTTTTTTTGTGCATGGGATATACATGGTCACTATTGTCCATTACACTCAGGACAGGCCAAAAAGCCATGGGAACTTCTGATGATGGATTTGAAGCTATAAAACTTTGAGACAAAATGATTCATTTCTCTTTTTAAGTCTACTCTCTCAAGGATTTATTATAGTCACAGAAAGGAGACAGATACACTAGCAATTTTAAAGTTCAGAGACAAAAAAAGGACAGAAAGGCAGATACTGCAGGAAGTCACTCCTATGGGGAACATTCAATAGCTGATCTCATGGAAACAGAAAGACTAACTGGTTCACATAGGCCAGGATGTTTGCCCCAGATGGAGAAAGTGGAGAGTTGAGCACTAGTCCTTTGTATGATGCAGATGTTCCTTCCACAGGGAAGACACAAGCCCCACTCTCATATGACAGTGGGTGGGGCTCTGGGAACCCACTTTCCATTAAACTGCTGAACACTGTCTTTAATTATGTATGCAAAGAATTCAAGGACACAGTGCAAGAAAAGCCAACTCACCTTGAATGGGAAATCAAATTGTACTTGATCTCTTTCAAGAAGAGCAACTTTAATTTGTTCAGATCAAGCAGCCAAGCAAACAGCTGTTTCTAACCTGGTTTCTCTCAGTGACCTCAACTCAGCAGTCAAGATATCAGCCCTGGGGGCCTGATCATAAGTGCTAAGTCAAATACTGAGCATTTGTTTCAGAGAGCAAAGGCTTCTATGCAGCTTCACACCTGGACTAAGCTGGGATCTGCAGTAGCAGCAGGTTTTGTGGGGAACCTGGTTCCTGGCCCTTTCTCAGAAGACAGGGAATCAAGGAATTAGTGAGAGAAAAACTGAGCAGAGGAGGCTACTGCCAACCCCTCTCCAGAGCAATAGGAAACCAATCCTGAGGGAGCATGAGGGCACCTTTATCTCCTCCTGCACCTGTAGAACCCTGGCTCAGAGAGTTTCCCAGAGGTGATGAGGAGATGGAGGAAGGCACTGAGGTAGCCTCTGGAGTCTGTGCTGAGAGGAATGAACTCCATGCACAAGACAGTGAGAAACCCACACCCAAAGCACTCCCATGGAGTGCATGCTGAAGTGCAGGTGGCAGCAGATAGGATCCTCACAGACATGGAGTGACCTGCCAGGTGCTGGATTTCACAGAGCCACAGGGATGAAACAGCACCAGGTGGGTTGGGTGTGAGAACAGATATCATGAGATTGAATCATGCAGTGTAGCAGGTCACAAATCAGGGTGCTGGTGGATGTAGCGTGACATTGAGTCTCTTAGTCACAAAGCTTGTCCAGCAAGAGACCAGTCAGACCTTGTCACCTAGTACATCTGTGGGTCCCAGGCTGTTGGCTGTGATACCTGTAAGGTGCATCCACACCCAGAATTAAGTCTGGAATTTCACCTAGATGCAGGAATAAATACTGTGTTTTTATGGGAAAATAGTAGTCAGTTTGTGGATATTTTCTTGTTAGTAAACCTGGTCCACCTTGAAAGACATTTGCACTGTTTCTAGTTTTTGAAATACACATTATATTATCCATGTTGCAGGATCCCTGAGTGAACATCAAATTTTACTCTGCTATAGCAAATACTCAGGAGATAAGTTACTAAGTTGTGTGTTAAGTACAAGATTATGTTTTGTGAAAATATTAAATTTCCTGCTTTACCATGCTGTTACTTGATACACTAGAGGAAGTAAATCATGGTGGAGTTTCTTGTGGAATATATATATATATATATATATATATATATATATATATACACACACACACACATATATATTTGGTACTGGGGATCAAACTCGGGTCCTTGTGCTTGTGCAGCAGGAGGCGCTGCGAACTATATTTTGTTCTTAGACTTTTAGGGAATCTTCTCAACAAATTTTCCCAGCACTTCAGGTTCCTAAGACCCAGGAATCTCAATCATTTAACCTCAAGTGGTATTCAGAGTCCAGCCTTGGACCTGCCTTGTCCTCAGGAACTCAGGAGAGCACAGAATAATCTGACATCCAAATTTTTATCTGGGCAACATTTACCTTCTATGTGAGTCTTCTATGGGCATCTTGTTCTTGCATGAATCTATGTTCAGATAACTCCCATCCCCAGGTCAAGTGACAGTGAGAAAATGTTAGAAGAACATGCCTATAGTCACATTGAAAGCAGCTTTTGTAGATGTCTAAATTTTATTGAAGGTAATGTAAATAGAGCAATTTCACTTTGCAGTACAAATAGACAGGATATTTCAGATATTCCATCAGACTATCAGAGACTCAGCACTAGAATCTCTAGGTCCAGATAAATACTTGCTTAGCCAATGACCTGTATGTGTAAGATGAGTGATAGTATTGATGGTCTATATGAAGGAAATGCCTAGAGTGGCCGCTGCACAGTGGAATCAACCAAAGCTGTCCAAGGGATTGCAGTACATCCTCAGGGATGGGGAACTGAACAGCTCCAGTAACAAGGGAACACTCTGATCAACATATAGAATGATGTCCAGCCATTTGGAGCAAAAATCTTTGCATGAAGGACTGGGAAGTGCCCTTCAGGATTAGATGCTTTGTAGGTGAATCTGAGGATGGAGGGCCAATTTGTACTCAACAGAAAAATAATGTTCATAGTAAAATTTTTCTACACCTAAGAACAAATAAGACCACGTGATCATTTGAGTTGTGATCAATGGTTTCATTGAGAAATTGATTGTGCAATCCATAATGAAATAGATGGGAAAAAATAAAAGCCACATTCCATGAAAAAAATATAGTAGGATCCCAGAAATAAAAGATCCATGAAATCTTTGTGCCTGTGCTACTGATAGAGATGATAATAACCTGGAGAGAAAACCCCCCTGGCTTCCCTCCACAGCTGCTGCAAAGTTGGTTCTCTACACCAATGTATGCTGAGCACAGCCTTCTGGTCCTGAGATTCTGTGCAGGGCAGATTATGTCTGGGCTCACACTCATATCAAAGCACTGTGTCTGTTGTACAGTAATACATGGCTGAGGTGACAGAGTTCAGCTTCAGAGAGAACTGATTCTTGGCCATGTCTCTGGAGATGGAAATGTGGCTCTTCAGGGACAGGCTGTAAGCAGTGCCAACAGAATTTATAAATGCCATTCATTCCAGGCTCTTTCTTGGGGCCAATGGAACCAGCTGCATGCATAACCACTAGTAGCAATAGAGAATCCAGAGACCATGCTGGTGAGGGATAGGGTCTGTGAGAGCTTCACTAGGCCGGGGCCTGACTCTTGCAGCTGAACCTGAGATAGGACACCTGGAAGCAAGGAAAAACCTTCCTATCAGTCACCTGCTTTAGTAAGCTCCCATTGGACCCATTTCTGACATTGATCACATTCACCATGGGGCCCTGTCACCAGGCAAAGGAGAACCAGCAGTCTCATCTTCTGCACCACACCTTTGCCTTCTCCAGAGATCTCTGATGATGGAGTCTGGGATGGACCTGTGAGCTCCTACACTCCAAGAGGGGAATTTGAATCTAGAGTTGGAAATAGTTGCATGTAGGGTGCCCTCTTTATAGATGAAGGGGAGATTGAGGTCAGGACATTTCTGGTCCTTTTGTGCTACTGAGAGGAATCTCTTCTCCTGAACTCAAGTTGCATTTAAATCCATGATAACTGGGAAGTTTATTTCAGAGGAATGGTGGAAGCAGGGCAATGATGACCCCATTTTCCTGATCCCAGATCAGCTTCCTCCAGTCCTTTTTCCCTTCTTGTGACCCACCCTGTCTTCCCTCCCATATGAGCTCTATGAGCCTTCTTCAGGACTAATATGAGCACAGATCCTTTTCTATCTGCCTGATCTCTCTCCTCTGGTGTGATCCGTGTTGCTTAAGAGCCTGCTTCCTTGTCATTATTCTTCTCAGGAAAGGGCCACCTTTCTCCTGGTCTAAGACATCCTTTGATTCAAGTCCCATCCAATCCAAATCCAGCAGAACCTGGAAACAAGGATGTGTGTCCTCTGCTTACTTCACAGAGATGTTTCTAATCACTGGGGAAGAGAAGGAGGCCATCCGTGTTAACTGTCCTGTCCCCACATGACCTTGTGCACCTACTGAGCAGTCCTTCGCTTTCCAGGGTCAGCTTCCCATCTCAGTTTCTGGAGTTTATTCTGATATTGAAAATGCTTACCTCCTTATAGTTTTCCCTTTTGAACAGTTATCTATTATGGACACCATGTAGACAATATAAATGGCCCTAAAATTCAACCTTAACACCCTTTACTAATCATATTGAGGCCACATATATTTGTCTGTCAGTTTCCTTGAAAGAAAGTGTCAGTTTATACTTCAGGCGTTCAGGCCGACATTTAGTTCACTAGGTAGCCAAGCCTGGCCTCATATTTATGGTGATCTTTCTGGCTCAGCCTGCTTAGTGCCAGAATAACAAATGTGCAACATCATGCCAGGCTCAAACATATATTTGCTTTATTTTGTTTTGTAAAGTTAGGTTCCAAATCAGAGTTCATGTGAGTATTGATCAGATGATTCTACTTCCTTACACTTCCATTTGCTACCAATATGTATACATACTAGCATCCTAGTTATGTGGCCCCATTGTTCTTCCTCTTTCCATTCTTAGAAATTAAGTTCCATACTGCAGTGATTTCCCTGTATTTAATTTTTTATGCTCCACATTTCTATTCCATTTTTAACATCTTCAGGATTCATGACAAACCTCACAAAGGTATTTTTTTCCAGGGATGGAGAGTCAAGTACTCCTTAATGAATTCCAGGCAACAAGATGAACCAAGCTCATCACATGCAAGAGCTTCAAGGACAAGACACTCACGATGCTGATGAGTTGTTCTACATCACAACACTGATGAGTTAAAAGAAGAATGTTGAATACAAATCTTTGAAAATGACTTTTTGAGAGTGCTTGATTCATACTGTTAATAGATAAAGTAGAAAAGGAAAATTCTAAGACACTTTATATGTATGTAAAACCTGACAAATACATACAACTTTGAGAAAAAAATAAGTCTACAATTATTCATGTGTGATCAAACTAGTTTGTAAAACTACTAAGCAAACATGAACTGTCACCTGTTCTCTCAGCCTCAGGACTTCTCTATGCTTCCCAGGTGATACTTTTCTCCTGGTGCTGTCTGCCTTGAATGCACACTTTCATTGCTTGTGTCTAGATGTACCCGCAAAGCCTCATGTGATTATACTTTAACTTTATCATAGGTGGCTGGATTTATGGTTTGTGATCTAGGGTGTTTCACTCTGGGTGTGGATGGCACCATCCAAAGGGCAAGTAGGCTTGGTTCTGGCTACTGCTGCTTCAGTGCTTTGCTGCTTTCTTCCTTTCAAGGACTGTTTCTACCTTGTGATACCCCTATGCCATACCAATTTGGCTTGGAGCCAGCCAACAATGGACTCAACTCTAAACTAAGCCAAAATAAACATTTTGTCCTTTAACTTTGGATGATGGATATTTTGTCTCAGCAATGAGAATAGTAACTTAGACACACATGTTCTGCTTAACCTTTGAAAATGTCTCTGTACCTCACCTGTATCACCACTGTAGAATTAAGGGAGACAAAAACAAAAGCCTAGGGCAAAACATGGATGGCTATCATTGTAAAATCATCACATTTATATATGGCTGAGGATGTTAAGATTGTCACATGTGTATCATGTACTGTGTGCTTGAAAAAGTGTATTCTACTGTATACTTTATAAAAATGCTACACTTAGAGCATGCTTAAGAAATACTGAACTGAACCTGGCCCCTTCTTAGAAACAAAGGCTGAAAACCTGCTTGGCCTAGCCCACATCAATCAAAAAAACAGTTTGTTCCTATAAGTATGGGTGCATCCCATACTCACTGGAGAACCACTACCGGTATGCTCTCATTTTGTACCATCATGCTGTTAAGATAGCTCTTCTGCTTCTTCTGCATTTGCCATCTATGCTAAGACGTGATTCTTCAAGTCTGGTTGGAGTCAGTGCCCATGGATAAGAGAAGAAGGAATCAGGAGTCATCTTGTATCTTCAGATATTGTCTTTGCCATGAAACCTTGGGCATGGCTTCTCTCTCATGCATATTTAGGATGATTCTATTTGAAGGTAACTGACTTTACTGTAGAAGATATTTTGTTTACCTTATGATTTTCTGAGAAAAAGAAATGATATGTAAGAGGAAATGAGACACATATTTGGAAAATGAGTAAGAATTGGATGGAAAACGTAGAGAGGACTTGGTAAGGGCAAGTAAAAACAATGCAGATGTTTTATATATATATATATATGTAAACCTCCACCAAAGATGAATGTAAACAGAGTATAAAACAAATATGTACTAATAACTTATTTTAATTTTTAAACTTTTTTTTGCTTTTGGGATTGTTTATCTTGTCATCAGCATGACTTGATGGAGAAATGTCATGAGCCTGGTAAAGCATACTTCTGGATGTGTCTGTGTGGATCCTTCTAGAGAAACTGATATGTGGATCACTGATCTGATTGGAAAACAACTGTCAGAGAAGAAGTGGTGTATCCAAAACTACTAGGCATTAGTGGATCAAAAACATGAAAAAAAATGGTTCAGTCCCCTCCCCCCACACTGCCTACCCTCTGGATTTGCTGCTACCTGGTCCCACACTACAGAGGCATGGGAGATTATAAAGACCCTTGTCCTAAGCACCACAATATAGAGCAGAAATTAGTAAGAGAAAGAGGGCTTCTCAGGCTTCTGGAAGAAAACTGAAGCTCAGGAGAAAAGTAAAGAGAACCTCTACAATAAAGGCACATCAGACCACTGTACTTGGTCTGGTGCTGGCTTGCTGAGACTCATTAACTTGTGTATGCGCAGGGATTCCTATGTTGCCTACTGTGAAAACAGAGACATACCCTGAAGGAGGCCCATAATCTCTATCGCTATTTGCAAAAAAGAAAAAAAATTTTTTTTCTTATTTTTAATTCTTAATTTTTACTTTTTTTTTCTACTCTTCAAAGATTTACTTTTCTTTCTTTTCTTTCTTTTGTCTTTTCTTTCTCTCTCTCAGTCTCTCACTGTCCCACATTGCCCCTCATCTCCCCATTTGTTCCTTTCTGCACTGAATTTGGATTTCTCCCTTAATGTTCTTTTTTTTCTCTTTTTCCTTCTCTTGATTATCATGAGCTTTAAAGGAAAGTAAATTTGGTATCTAGCCTCCCTGTTGCTGTTAGGAGGTTCTATTCACATCTTTGTTCTTTCATTCTGTCTTTCTCTCTTGCCTTTAACAACTTCTTGGAGTTTGTGTGATCTTTCTGTGTCTTCTGACCTCACTGCTAATCTTACCTGTTCTTTCTACCTGTCCCTCCCTCCCCAACTCCTTTTAGCTCCCTACCCCAAAGGGGAAAGATGCTATATTGAAGAGTTTATTCATTATAAATTTACACTGGGTTGGTCCTTGGTTTTAATTTAACTCACATAGTTAAATGTGATAGATTAATAACTACCACAAATTGTCATTTACTAAACTGTGCTTGATGCTATGGTATGCTGACTGTATCATTTGGGCTAACATGTTGTGATTGAACTAATTAGTTTTCCTTCCTGGTATAAGAAAAATATAATAGCTTCAGAGTCATTAGAGTCTCAAAACCCAGACACAAGCCATATATAGAACACATCTGAAAAGCAATCATTCCACAAGGGTTTTAAACACAAGCAACAAAGATACCTACAATAAACAATCTTGAAATATCAACCCAGGAATTAAATCAAGGACAGTACCAAAAACAAAAATGAGAAGACACTTAAGCAAGGCACAAACGCAGGCTTCCATGCCACACAAAGGAAATTCTGGGGGAAATGAGGTGGAAAACTCGAATAAGCAACCACTTGGACACCCTGAACTGATAGCACAGGAAGTAACAAAGCAGATGCATGAGGCTCTAGAAAATTTCAAAACAGAAATAATCACTCAGGTAAATACAGACATGGTGAGCAGAATGAAAGACATGATTAGAAGCTCTAGAGCAGAAAGAGATAAGAAAATAGATGAGATCAGAAACATGCTGGTAGCCATGAATGGCCAGCATAAGAAAGAAATGGAAAACATGATCGCTCAACATAAGAAAGAACTGGAATCCATGAAACAGATTCAAACAGATATTCAGGAGATTAAAAACTCCATTGAAAGCATACAGAGCAGACTAAGAGAATCTGAAGGCAGAATATCAAACATAGAAGACAGGTTTGCAGTTAAAGACCATGAAAACAGAGATTTCTTAAAGATAGGAAGGGACCATGAGAAATCAATCTAACAGCTGCTAGATGATGCAAAGAAGAATAACATAAGACTGATAGGAGTCCATGAAAAAACAGGAGAAAGTGCAACAGACATAAAAATCTGTTCACACAAATAATAGTAGAAAACTTCCCAGACAGAGGTAGAGAATTGGACCTACAGATAAGTGAGGCATATAGAACTCCAATTAGCCACGATAAAAAAAAAAACTACACCTAGATATATAATAGTCCAGATTCCAGAAACCCAACAGAACAACAAAATTCTACAGGCAGTTAGAGAAAAGAAACAAATTACCTACAAAGAAAAACCCATCAGAATCATGGCAGATTTCTCAACACAAACCCTCAAATCAAGGAGAGCCTGGAATAAAGTATTTCAAGCCTTAAAAGAAAAAAACTTCCAACATAGACTGTTGGATCCGGCAAAATTATCTTTCAAAATCGATGGGGAAATTAGATACTTCCATGACAAAGAACACCTGAGAAATTTCATGAACACCATACCAGCACTCCAAACAATTTTAAGCAATATCCTAGAAAAAGACAATGAAGGTCACAACTCCATGAGGCCCAGCAGAGAGAAGGCACCAAGCAAGGTAAGACACTAAAGTGAAAGGGGGGAAAACAAGAAAAGAGCCAACAAGAGTAAAACATCATGGCAAGGATGAGTCAATATCTCTCAATTATAACTATCAATGTTAATGGCCTCAATTCACCAATCAAAAGAAATAGACTGGCAGAATGGATTAAGAAGCAAAATTAAACACTGTGCTGTATACAAGAAACCCACCTAACTCAAAAGGAAATCCATAGACTGAAAGTAAAAGGATGGAAAACAGTTTTCCACGCAACAGGAACCCAGAAAAAAGCAGGTGTAGCAATCTTATTTGCAGACAAAGTAGATTTCAAACCAAAACTAATTAAGAGAGACAAAAATGGTCACTACATCCTTGTGAAAGGAACAATCAAAGAGGAAGAGATGACAGTCCTAAATATATATGCACCAAATACAAATGCCTCCAACTATACAAAATGAATATTAATGGACATGAAAAACCAAATAAGCACTAATACAATTGTAGTGGGGGACTTCAACATCCCTCTATCACAAATAGACAGATCAACTAGGAAAAAAATTAACAATGAAATTCTAGAACTAAACATAGCTATTGAACAAATGGACTTAATAGATGTTTACAGAGTGTTCCACCCCACAAAATCAGTATACACATTCTTTTCAGCTGCACATGGGTCATTCTCCAAAATAGATCACATGCTAGCTC
>NW_004624846.1:398493-453605 GCF_000247695.1 Heterocephalus glaber
TCATCTCCTTTACTCTGAAGTTACCAAAATCCACAGGGCAGTGGTTTCTTTCCAATATCTAGAAAATTTATTCTATTATTCCTTGGAATAAATGAGATTCTTTTCAAATAAAATTGGAAAATCAGGAACTTCATGACCAATGGAATGGATGAAAAATACTTTTCCTTCATTCACATATCAGCTCTTTTGAACAATAGTGAGACAAAAAATAAACAAATAAATACAAAAAAAATCTCACAACATGTTTCCCTGTGCAATATCCATAATATTAGTGAAAATTGAAAATTTAAAGGAAGGAAGCTAAAAGAACACTATCCAAGGAAAATCACACATGGCAGACTTTGGAAAATTTGCCAAAAGAGGAGAGTGGTCATCAATAAGGCAAGAACATTTTGTGGCAGGTAGGGTATTTATCACCTGATTCAATACTGTTTTTAATCAAAGTCCTACCTCATTCAGCATGTCTTCTCTTGAATAATGTTGACAAACTATCACTGACCTATAGCAATAATGTGAGAAATGATACTTTTCATTTACACTTCTACAGGAATTGCATGTACATGTGAGTACTAACTGCAAGAAAAAAGTGTGAGTTTAACAGGAAGTCCTTTCTGGAGTAGTCCTTTACAGCAGGATTTCTTCTTCTCTTATTTAGCATGGTAACATATCATCTACTTTTTGGTATGATACATTATAAAAGTTCACTTATTGATTTATTCATTACTTTCACTGCTCTGAATATAAGATAGAGGTATACTCATGCTTGGCAAGTGATCTAACACTGATTTTAACCATAGGCAATTGTAAGGTTTTTTTCAATTTTTAAGTGATTTCTAAACACCCTATAATGACTTCAGAATGTGGGGAAATGATTGTTAATTTTGGAATTTACCATCTTCCCAAAGAAGCCCAGAGTGGAGGATGCAACTTATGTGTTTGAGATCTCCTATTTCAGCTTATAACAGACTTAGGATAATTAGATGTCTTAACCACTTTCCTGTCACTTGGACACAATATCCAACAACTTGAATTTAAAGGAGTTGGTTTTATCTTGACTCAGTTTTAGTTCATGTTCTCCTGGTTCAAAGGTAGAAACTGGATGGGAAAGTGCCCAGAAGGTGGAAAATGTATTCCAACCATGGCAACCGGAGAGGAGGGAAAGGTGGATGTAGCTGCAGACATGGTCCTAGTAATCCATCTGCAGAAAACTCCACATCCTAACAGCACATTCAGACACTGAAAATATCAATGCACAAGTCTACTGATGTACAGGGCCCACAAAATCCAACTTTCATTCTTAAGAAAAATTTAGTGGACCTTTTATAGTAATATATGGTGTGCTGCAGAAAGAAAACATGGCATGCAACAGAGCCCAGTCTCACCCACACAGAAACCTCATGTAAGTCCTGAGTCTCCCCTCAATCCTCCTGCTTTCTGCACAGCATGGTGAGTAGTGGAGATGCAGGCAGTGACCTGAGAACATTGGGGTTCTGGCCACATTAAAATTACCATCCTTATATAGGACAGGATGCTTAGGTCTCAGCTCCACATACAGCATTAGAAAGGACCAAATGTGTATGCACCAGTGAAAATTGACATATAGAAACCAACATTTCTCAACTCACGTGGAGAGGCCCACATCCTGCCAAAAGGGCATCTGTCCACCTCCACTCACAACTTATGCCTCTAACACAAATTTGACTTCTGTCTTTGGTCATTTGGTCCTGCAATCACCTTCTTGGGTACTGAAGTCTCCCAGGTCCTTCCCATGCAACCAGACCACAGAACCCACAGAACAAATCAGGCTGACCTAGCTTGGGAGTCTCTCAGCAACACACTGGGAGATTCTGCCTTACATGCCTGACAAAGGAGGATTCTATTCTCTGGCCAGCAAGTCTCATTTGACAGCTCATACTACCCAAACTCTTCTTCACTGATACAAAGCTGCTCCATGTTCTGCTGACTGAGCCAAAAGGAAAATAAAGAAAATACACACTCTCCTTGAATGGAGGCCAAATGATAGTATACAAAACCCTTGCCCACCTAGGTCTCCTCCTGGATCACTGAGTTCACCCAGCCTGGTGGACCTAAAATACTATTTGCTTCTAGCTTTTCAGAGCTGCTAACAAGTACTTACTGTACTCTGGCGGCTCTTTTTATTTCTTGTCCTAGATGATGGCATCACAGCTCTATGACTGTACTTCCAGATTCAATGACACATTGAGAAAACCACCAAACCCAAAGAAGAATCTGTTCCCAGGCAAAGGTTGAACACAATGCAGTAGGAGTACTAAGGTAGTCAGAGGGCAGAAAATTGAAGCAGACATTCAGCTTCAAGGCACAGACTTTCTCACACATTAGCTCTTCATCTAATCATCTTTAGTAAAGAAAACAAAAGCATGCCAACAGGGAATATAATTATTTACTGAATGAACAAACTGGCAAAATATGTTAGTAGTATTACATAAAGGCATCAAGATGGAATTAAAATTTTCAAGTGCCACAGACTGGCAAGTTATTTTAACCTAAATCAGAAAGAAACCCAGAATTCTGAACACCAATCACAGCACGTAGGTTAGATTGATAGCTGTAAAGTAGCCCCACCCTCAATCACATCCCTGTCATGAGGCAGAGAAAGGTAAAAACTTCATGCAGTAAAATTTCCAAAATGTGCTCTTTCCTCCTCACAGGATGACAGTACCTCTTCTTTGCCATATTAATGTCACCAAAGTAATATTCTTTCCTATGTCACTTGATGGTTAGACTTCAACTGTCACATTGGTTGGTTGGAGAGATACCTAGGTTGTTAGTAAAGATGGGTCTGTAAGTGTCTGACTGAGTCAAGGAAGCACGACCTATGAGATTACATCAGGTGAATGGCCTGTTGCTCTCAGCCTCTTTTTCTGCTGAAGACTCTCCATTGGAAAGCTGAAGACTTTATGATAGGAGCCTGAAGAAACCTGAGACCAGCATCCAAAGGAAAAGGCAAATACCAGAGCTCATCCACAGAAAAATAAGAGATAGTTTTTCCTTTTCAGTCCATCTAGGGTACAAGCCTATTGGTTATTGTCAATCACATACAGGGGCATCATCCCTCCTGCTCTACAAGCCAGTTTTCCACAGAGAAACACAAGTAGCTAGGAGCTTCTTAGTCATCAAGGATTCACACCACAATTAATCATCACAAAACACTAAGTCTTTTTTTTTTGTTAAACATGCCCTTCACAAATATTCTTTATGTATAGAAATTATTTTCTGATTCCATCAAATCTTTGTAGGTGATGAAGCAAACATTTTCCAGTAAGGGCCCTATGGCAATCAGATGCACATCCTCAGAGAGAGGAAACCCACAAAATAATCTGTATGTGAGACACCCACTTTCCAATACTCTACAGTTTGTCATCGTCAAGAGTACTTCATGCTGACTCAGGATTTAAAGCAGAAAATATTTTTTATCATGATAAATCAAAGATGTTAAAACTTAGTTTTACATGACAAAATTTATCCAAAACTATCAAATGTGAATTGTCCATTTTTTTCCTGTCCATTGCCTCCCTTACCACGCCAGTTAATTATAGGCCCCAGAAGCTCCTTTCCTAGTGATTCACACATTCTATTCATCTTTTTAAAACTATTTCTGTTCACCCACACAAGTAATGCAAGTAGTCAGTTCTATAATAAATTCTAAGATCCTTAGAAGTTTCTTTCCTTTTCAAAAAGTTTAACTGCTCTATGTTTGAATTCTTCTGAGGCTGGATCACACCACTCAATTGAAATTATGAAATTTAAGCTGTTTTATAGGACTTACAATGACATTTTTAGAGGTATAATACAGACAAACTGTCTGCAGGAAGGGTTAACCCTAACCCTAACCCTAATGCTAACTACTCAGCCCTGTGTCGGCTAGTTGAAGATTTCCATTCTATCCCCTTGTCCTGCTGATAGAAGCCAAATAGTATAATCAGAGTAGGGCACTTCATAATAATAATACAAAAAAACAGAGAAAAAACCCCCGAGTATCATTTCCTTTTCCAAACAGTATTGTATTGCTCTCCAGTTCAGTAGCTCAGGAGAAAGAGGTTAATACAGTGTTCCAAAGATGAAACGATCTGTTGAGTGTTACATACTATATAGGTCTACATGAAGAGTTGAAGAAATGAGTCTATGGATACGACATGAGTTTGAAAAGGAAAACATCTTGATCAACCTAAAGGCAATTGAAAACAATATGTAGTAAAAATACAAAAAAAAAAAACTTAATTAAGAAACATCATCACTAAGCCCTGGATCCTTTTAACCTCCTCAACACACACACTTGATCTGTATTTAGGAAATCTAATGAAACACAAAGCCAAATTTATAATAAAACACTAAATATAGCATGTACTCCTTATTGAATACAGTTCACTGTAAATCACTGGCTGTTCAGCTGGAGTGTCTGTTACTGAGAAAGCAGTGACTCATTACTGGGATTCATAATGAGGAAGAATTATATTGTATTGTGCCATGGAACACTGGTGTGAAAAATGAGTGAAATTTAAAATTAAATATAAGATCTATATGAAAGAAAATTTCCTTTTCATTTCTAAAGACTTAACCTGAGATCTCATACACTTTAGGCAAGTTAGTTTGAGGTGGATGTATACCCACAATACTTATTTCACATTGAAAAAGGATGTTGTTCAGTTATTCAGGCTCGATTTAGAGGTTTTCCTGTCTGTCTTCATAGTGGCTGGGATTAGAGGTGTGCAACACCATGTCTCAGTGATTTTATTTTTCCTAAGCACTGAAATCTTGGTAAATTATTGAGATTTAGAACCCCAATCTTTAACTAGCAAGGTGGCACTTGTCTGTCCTTTCAACCATCAAGGAGGTAGAATCAGAACTTCTCCAGAGCCTGGAAAACTTAGTAACACCTAGCCTCAACAACTAAAAAAAAAAAAGCTCGGGGAAAACTTCCCAACTTCAGTCCCTATAAAATGAAAGAATCAATTCCTAATTTCCACTTTTCCCTCAAAAAACGACTAGGTGAGCTGATCAGTGGTGAGAGAAGAAATATCTATCTGTTACAAAGTTCCCTTCCTTTCTTTAGGCCTGTGACCTTTCACTCATGGTCACAATAAGCATGCTCTGGCTTCTGGAGAAGTTTCCTGTTGTAGTTGTTTTTTCACCTCCCTCCAAAATCCCCTGCTCTCTCATTTCCTTTTTACTCCCCTTTGCTCTTTCATTTTCAAAACACCCTTTTATTCTATTCATTCTTATGCTCAAAAACCTTAACTATGGGAATTGACCCCTACTTCAGTATTTTTTATACAAAGTCCATCTCAATCAGTGTTTTTAATTTTTAAAACAATGTGTAGAATCAGTCCAGAGACTACAGCAATTTTTTCAAAGATGACACACTTTTCCCTTCACAATCATACCAATATCTCATGCATGTCCCTGTAGATCCCCAGTTCAATGCATTTCTCACCGTGGGCTCAGTGAGCAGCCTCTTTAGGAAGTTGTCCTTAGCAGGAACACTTTTCCCTCCCTTGCTAATACATTATCATCCCCTCCAACTTTCTCAGCATTCTACACTCTATGGAAGGCCTAACTTAAACAGTCTTTTTGTAAAAATATTATACTTAGCTTACAAATAAGGCACATAGCTAGTGAAAGGGCATGAGATACCGTTGAGTAATTAGCCATTTGATAAATATTAGAATGAGAGGTCTGATGTGCTTGAGAGCACCTGTAATCACATAACTTGGGAGGATGAGGCAGAAGGATCCCAGCCTGGGCTACATAGTGAGCTCAAGGCCTGTCTGAGCTATACAGTGAGACCTTGTCTCAGAAAACATACACGCATACATACATAAATGGAATTAAAATAAGAATAGACTATTACCTAGGATTTTAGACCAAGAGTGAAATTTCTGCATTACAAGGAATGCAGCCCCCTCCCTATTAAAAGGAATTGCAGCCACTCCTACCAAGCTCCTGAATTTCAAGGATCTTAAAATAAAAAATAACCAGTTTGTTGCTAAACTCCCAGGTTCCTTTGAACTCTGTATGCTGAAGAAATGGGTTAGAGGCTGAGTTCAAAGTGGTTGTTTACTTCAACAGACCCATCTGTGATACTTGGCCACTAAACAATTCATGTAGGTGATCACTAAATAGTTTGGCTATTACTGTGCTCCATTTATTTATGATTAGCTCTCCATTGGGCAGCCATATGGCTAACCACTGGGAACACTTCCTGGAAATCAGGGAGCTATTCTCATTTCCAATAAAATATCTCCTAATATCTTTCTATTGGTTCAAGACATCATTCTTCTATGTGGGACCAGACCATGAACTCGGTTTATGCAGTAATATCTTTGTGAGCAGAGGTCTCACATAAACAATTAAAGCAATAGTTTTTTTCATTGCTGAGTATGGAACCCAAGGTTTCCCCAAAGCCCCTGCTCTCCTCAGACTGTTGGAGAAACAGCTCTGCCTGAGGTTGCCATAGAAAGCATTCTGGGCTGACATTGTCAGTTACAGGATACTGGGGATATGAAACTGTCACTGCCTGAATAAAAGGAAAAACGGGGAGATGATGATGATTCATCTAGTGAATCAAACACTAGGAAGACATCGGTATCTCGGGCTAAGCAGGGAGAATGCAGATTCTCATAGCTGGTTCTGGGTACTTTCTTTCAAAATGCACCCAATTCCATCCCACTCCCAGCTTCTGTCCCACAACATCACCATTGTGTGGCTTGTTGGTCCCCCGGGATCCTTTGAATCAAGCTCGCAGGCAGAAGAAATTACAGAAAAAGTCTAGTTAGCTGAGGACTCTGGGCAACTCACTCGTGGTGTACACCTTGGCGCCATGATACAAGGAGGACCCGCTTCCTTCAGTCAGCCCACCTGATTGGGTAGTTCAGGCAGCCAGCATTTTCATTGCTGATTGGCTCCTGCTCCATTGCCAGACCCCTGAGCTGAGAGTGACAAGAGAAACACTCCTCTACCAGCAGGAGTAGAACTCAAATAGTAATCAAATGGTAACCCAGGGTATTCTAAACCAGTCTCTCTCCCATGTTAGATATCAAACTCATCTCACGTGAGGAATACTTGCATTGAAGGGTTTTACGCCTCACTTTTCAGAGCGGCCCTAGTTTCTAAGTGGAATCAGTGTACTCTTCCTGAATGTGGGTCACAAGTGTCCTCAGAAGGTCCCAGGGTCAATGTCCCATGAAAGAATCAATCCCCTGACATCACAAAATATCTCAAGTCCAGGCTAGTCCTGGAAAAATGTAACAGAGGGAGGTCTGCAGTTGGAAATAAGGCAGTAGGATGCAGTGCCAAGATTTTCCAACTCTCTCAGACTACTCATTTTCGTCCAAGAAAATGAATATATGGCCCCCAAGAGGAATACAGTTATTGGGTAAAGGAAGATATAAGAGTTTTATGATAGCAGTGTTCTGCAGAAGAGCAAAGATGAAAGAAAAAACATTCCAACTCCCTCAGAGAAACTTCATATTTTATCCAGGGTCATAAAAAATGCATTAATCCTGAAGATTAATACATAGAAAAGCACGAGGGCCTGAAAGATTGCTGAAAAAAGAGCCCCACACTTGATCAACCTGATCAATTCCTGGTGATGAGGCTGGGATTCAAAAGGACTTTACATTGTGCACTCCCCATGCCCAGTATTGGCCCATCACAGGTTGAAATTCTCCACTATTCAACATTTATATTCCTAAAAGAAAAATATTATAATAAGTCAGGTGATGCACCCTTAGTAATAACTTGTTTGGCTTGAGAGCTGTGTGGGACATTAGTAAAGCTCACTTCTGGGTGTGCCTGGCTGAGTCATGATAGTGTGACCTCAGGGACCAAACTTGGCCCCCAGCCCCTTCCTCTGGCCCTCTTTCCTTTACCTTTGGTTCCTGGCTCTCATGAAGTACTTTTCTTTTCTTCATTTGTATATACCATGATGTTTCTGCATGGGAACCAATCAAACCAAACCTGAAATCTTTTATATAATAACACAAATAAAACTTTTCTTCTTAAGTTCTGTATCTTATGTAATTTTTCCTGTAATAACAAAAACAAAATACCAGTACAGTTCATGTTCATGTTCATGATAGGTATGTGTTCTCAGTAAATGTCCAAATACCTCAATTCTTTCTTCAGAAAACTATATAAATGAGCTTTTCTCAATGAATACTCTAAACAGATTTCTTTTGTGTGTTCATATATCAGTTGAATCTGTCTAATTTCCTAGTTAATTTCATCCATGACCCATTGGTCGTCAAAAAGGGTTTTTTTTGTTGTTTTTTTTTTTTTGGTACCGGGGATTGAACTTGGGTCCTTGCGCTTGCGCAGCAGGCAGCAAAACCACTGAGCTAAATCCCCAGCCCCATGAAAAGAGTATTTTAATTCCCACATGTTTATGCAGTTTTTGTCATTTCATTTGCCATTTATTTCCTATTTCATTGCAGTGTGATCTGATAATATGCGTATTATAATTTCAATTCTTTTGTATTTAAATAAGGATGCTCTGTGAGCTAGAACTTTGTCTATTTTTTAGGCATTCCCATGAGTTGATGAGAAGAATGTGCATTCTGGTGTTGAGTGGAATGCTCTCTAGATAGCTAAATGTTAGGGTAAACTGAGGGGTGACTGATACTAACCCCATGGAGTCAGGCAAAGTTGAAGCAACAGGTGGATTTTATTTTGAGCCAGAGGCAAAGGGACTGTTGACCTGGAGGGTAGGGTGAGGGGAAACTTTTATACGGTAGTTTGGGTAGGGGAGTAGAGGTTGGGGGAGAGTGGAAAGTTTTGAACCTTGGGAGGGGAGGTCTGTTGGGGTACAGGATGTCTCTTGTGGTTGGTGGGCATACAGGCTTATAGGCATTGCTGAGTGTGGTGGGTATATTTTCCTTAAACTTATGTTCTGGCTCCCTGTTGTACCTTTCTTGTAGGTATGAAGAGCAGAGGGTGTGTCTGCTGTGAGATGCTTTTACTATTCTGCCTGGGTGGGAAGCCTGACATTATTAAGTCCATTTGTTCAAAGGCATGGCTCAACTGTGATATTTTTTGTTGATTTTATAATGAGTTGATCTGTCTATTTGTGACAGAGGTGTTGAGGCCTCCATTATTACTGTATTAATACTTATCTTGATTTTTCATATTTTTAGTGTTTTTTTATATTTGGGTGGATTGGTTTTTGCTGCATATATATTTATGTTTGTTATCTCCTTTTTTGGATTTTTTTTAGCAAGTATGTAGTGATCCTCTTTGTCTCTTTGTTCTTAACTCTTTTCTTTGGTGGGGGGGATTGAACTCAGGAAATTGCACTTTGGAGGCAGGCACTGTGCCACTGAGCTAAATCCCTAGCCCCTTCTTATCAGTCTTGTCTTGAAATGCCCTTTGTCTGCAATTAGAATAGCTACTCCTGTTTTGTCTGGGTTCCTATTATCTGGAGTATTGTTTTCCATCCTTTGACTGGCAATCTATGAATTGATTTTTGACTTAAATAAGTTTCATATATGCAGCATATTGTTGGGTCTTATTTCTTGAACCATTCCCCGAGTCTATTTTTTTGAATGGTGAATTGAGACCATTTACATCTGTAGTTATAATGGATAGGTATTGACTGCACCTTGTCATTATATTATTTTCTTGTTGTTGCTTCCCTTTTTATTTTTCAATTTAATTTCTTGGAGTGATGGATTTATTCTATCGGTAGCCTTGGAATTGTTGTGTTCATTTCTTTTTCTAGAATATCTTTCAGAACTTTTTGGCATGCTTGTTTTGTGGTTAAAAATTACTTCAGGTGTTCACTATCATGGAAGTATGTATTTCTCCGTTAATTTTGTAAGAAAATTTTTATAGGGTCCATCAATGTGGGTTGGAAGTTGTTTTCTTTCAGGGCTTGAAATACTTCCCTCCAACATCTCTCCCTGACTTTAGGGGTTTTGTTGAGAAGTCTGTTGTGATTCTGATGAATCTTTCTTACACATGATTTGTTCGTATTATCTAACACCTTCTAATATTTCATTCCTGTGTTGAATTTCTGGAATTTTGACCACTATATACCTCGGTATAGTTTTTTCTGATCATTGCTATTTGGAGTTCTATATATCTCACTTATCTGTATGTCATATTGTTTTTACACACTGGGAAAGTTTTCTGCTAGTACTTCTGTGAAATATTTTTTGTCCTTTTGTTAGGTTCTGATTTTTCATTGATTCTAATTAATCTAATATAAATCTTCTTTGCATCATGTAACAGATGTTGGATAAATTTTTTATGGTCCCTTGCTAATTTTAAGATATCTTTCATTCAGTGATCACCAGTTACAATCCTGTCTACTAGATCTGATATTCTACCTGATAATCTATCTTCACATTGATTGAATCTGCTCCATGTACATTCAACAGAATTTTTAAATCACCAGATTTCTGTTTGATTCTGTTTTATGGAATCCATTTCTCTTCTTTGTTTGGCATTCACAGTTTCCATAACTTCCCTAAGCTTCTCTAACTTTTTAAAAATCTCTCTCTACTCTAGATTTACTCATTATTTCATTCATTTTGTTCATAATGTCTTTAATTACCTGTGTAATTATTTCTGGTTTGACTTTGTGAAGAGACATATTTATCTGCTTTGTTGCTTCTACTGCTACCATTTCAGTAATTCAGTTGGATAGCTTTTGATTTCTTGACCATAATGCCCTCTGGATTTGTTTTCCAGGAGTAAGGATTTTCAGGTGAATTTTTCTCCCATGTTTTCTCATTTTTCCTTACTCTTAAATTTGTTTTCTGTATTGAGTCTTGTAAATTGCTTATGATATGTAGTTTCATTACTAGTAACAAGACCTCTTCAGGTAATGACTTCTTTTCGGAGATGTCTTCTAGGCATAGCTGGATTTTGACCTTTGAGTCTTTCACAAGATCCTACCTCCTCTACTAATTAGAGATTATAATTTGCAGCCTGGTTGCCCTAGCACCCTAGTACTGGACTTCAATACTGTTTATGGCTCCCAGACCATCTAGATATCTGCATACAAGCAAAATCAATTGATCACAACAACTCTGTCACCTTGGCTAAAGTTGTACAATCAATAATAATAATAGCAGGGACTGGGGATTTAGCTCAGTGGTTTTGCCTCCTGCCTAGCAAGCTCAAGGACCTGAGTTCGATCCCCGGTACCAAAAAATAATAATAATAATAATAATAGCATCAATCACATACTGGAAAATGACAAACTATAATGAATAATACTTTGGCAACCTTAACCATAAGTATGAAATTCATGGTTATATAACCAAATCTAAAGCAAACCGCAAAAATTTTTTTAATTAAATTCTTTTATTGGTACATTATAGGTATACAACACAATTACATTTCTCATTGGGAATTCTACCTTTACATAATGCATCTTGGTTCTTATTTTTTCCCCATTCCTAGCCCTCCCTTCACCCCCTGCACCCTTCCCTGTTTACAAAGGCTTTATTTCCATTTTTTCCATTTCTCAGCATTTTTCCTTTCCCTTCTTTCCTTTCCCCTGCCCCTCCCACTACCCCTACCCCTTTGGACCTTTTCTTCCTATTTTACATTATCAATTATTCATTCTAATCATTGGTACATTTTAGGTATACAATATAATGACATTCATCATTGGAAATTTGCACCTTTACATAGTCTCTCTTGGTTCTTATTTTTCACCCTTGCCCAGCCCTCCCTTCAACCCCTCCATTCCTCCCTATTTACAAAGATTTTGTTCCTATTTTTTCATTTTCTCATATTAATCCCATTCTCTTCTATCCTTTCCCCTAGCCCTCCCACTTCCTTCCCCTTTGCCCCTTTTCTTCCTATTTCACATTATCTATTATATATTTAATCCTTCTTTACACTTTCAGTTTCACATGTGTGTCCATTTATTTCACTTAAGAGTATCGCCTCAATGTGCATCCACTTAGCTATAAATGTCTCTAATTTCTCATTTTTGATGGTGGAGTAGTACTCCATTTTATTAAAAAACCACATTTTCTTTATCCAGTCTCCAGTTGATGGGCATTTGGGCTGTTTCCAAGTTTTAGCTATTACAAACTGCACTGCTATGAACGTGGGTGCACATATATCACTGTGGTATGATTCTTTTAATTCTTTGGGGAAGATCCCCAGCAGTGGAATAGCGAGGTCAAATTGGACTTCCAGTCCTAGTTCTTTGAGGTATCTCTATACTGATTTCCACAGTGGTTGCACCAGTCTACACTCCCACCAGCAGTGGACCAGGGGTCCTCTTTCCCCACAGCCCCACCAGCATTTGTTATTGGTTGATTTCATGATAGCACCCATTCTTTCTGGAGTGAAGTGGAATCTCAGTGTTGTTTTCATTTGCATCTCTCGAATGACCAGTGATGTTGAACATGTTTTCATGTATTTATTTGCTATTTATACTTCTTTGTCTGAGAAATGTCTGTTCATTTCAGATGGCCATTTTTGGATTGGGTCTTTAAATGTGGGAGGTCTGATCTTTTTAAGTTCTTTATAGATTCGAGATAGTAGAACTTTGTCTGAGGAAGAGCAGGTGAAGATTTTTTCCCACGTTGTGGGTTGTCTCTTCACACTGCTGGTACAAACCACAAAATTTTATACACTAAATGTCCACTTGGTACAGCAATTTTACTCTTAAGCTATATTCAGCCATAGTAAGCTATAATCAACTAAGCACAGCTTCATGAAGACAAATGGTACAAGGATGCAAACAAGAAGAAAAAAGGAAAATAAATAGATGACAAAAAATAAAACTATGGAAGATGTGAATTATGTGGTAAGATTGAGGTATCAGGTCCTGTTAAGGAGTAAAGGGAATTTATGGTATTAGAGAAGACAAACTAGGAAAATGCTAAATAAAAGAGAGTGGAGATTAAACTAGAGAAAAATACAATGAGAAAAACTACTAGGGGGACAAGTTAAAACAGAAAGGGTGAGAAAAGAAGGGAGAGAAAGAGAATAATAAAAAGCCTATTCAAACAAATAAAACAAACATATTTAAAAAGGAGGTGGGTGATAAAACGCCAAGCTACAAAATCATAGATGGTAAAAAATAAAAAATTTACCAATAAATGAAGAAAAAAGGGGGGGTGGTTAAATGTTTGGGGAAGAAGAAAAAAAGACAGAGAAAAAAGAGTTCCTGTGTGTTTTCAGAAAAGTATTTTCCTCCAGGTCCAGTAGTCTTTAGTTTTACAAGTCACATTTTTCTTTGCTTCTCTTGATAGTCTACGCGATTGTATGGAGGTTATTCAGTTCAAGGGGACCTTGCTCTGTAATCCCTCGTTACTGACAGCTGTTCACAGTACAGTACTGGACCAGGGAAGGTGTGAAGCCTTGGTTTTGAGGCTTATGTTGCAGATTCCTGATGGTTGGGGACCAATGTTAGTTACCAAATGGATTTTCCAGTGTCCATGTGACAGTCCCCTGAAACCAAGCAGAGGCTCATGTTGACTGAGAATGCCCAGAGGAGTTCAGGTCTACCCAAGTCTAACATGAAGAAATTCCTACAGGTCCTTGGTTGCAGATCTCTGACTAGTGTCTCATGGTAATCCAGAGTACAGAGGAAAACAGGCAGATCCTTAACCCTTGCTCCTTAACCAGGCAAAGGACTGGCCTATTGTGTTAGGCAGGGACTGTGTTTAGGACTCTGGAAAAATGCAGGGTGGAGACACCCACGTGCCCAGAGTGGAGGCAGTGTGGCTGATGCTGAATGAACACTGCCACAGTCCTGGTGTACAAGGAAGTTTACATGGGCTTAGAATACTGTTTGAAGCCATGAAACTTGCACCTTGAAACTTGGAATGACTATTAATTTTGCATGCAATGAAATGAAGTGGTTACATAAAGATCTAAGGGAATAATTTAAAGAAGTAACAAATATGTGAATGAGGAAAAGTATGGCCACTGAAAGATCAGAGAAGTTGGGATGGGAGTTTGTTATGTCTATATCTAGATGTCTCCCAAGTGCCTGTACCACTCACAAGTATGTCTTGGATGGTCTTATCTTCCTCCTTACCTCCTCCCATTGTGTCTCTGTACCTTGGCCACCACAACATGAGCATTGATTCTTCTGCTATGCTCCTCTCTCATGCTGTCCTACCTTGGAGCCAAAGACTATGGGATTAAAGCTCTACAAGTGGTGTGACAAAATGAATCTCTCCTCCTGTCAACTTCAGGCATCAGGTATTGTATCTAAACCAAGAGAAAGGTAACCAAGATTTTAATTCCAGAGAAGTGTGGACATTTTTGTGATTATACCTAACCCTGTGGATCAGAAGCCTTTGAAAGGCTCAGTTTGGAAAGGTTTGAAGAACTCGCCTGGTGAAACAGTTTTGGAATGCAAAAACAAACCTTGTGGGAGATTCTGCTAAAAGCTAAGAAAACCTGAATCCTAATAGAAATGAAGATTGTAAAGACTAGGCTCAGGAAATTTCAGATAGGAACAAGGGCTCCATTACCAGCTGGAATCCAGATCAAGTGTTTTACACTCTGGCAAAAAAATGTCACATTTTGCTCATGCTCTGAGAATGCATCAGATGAGATCAATGTGAGCAGACTAATTAATCTTGTGAATGAAATTTGAAGGCATCCCAAAATTCAGAATGTGGGATGGAGTACTTGGGGCCTTTTAGCTAGCTCTGCATTAAGAATCAAGAGTGAATGGTACAACTGAGTGATTGAAACAGCTTTGAACTTGGTCAGAAAGGGAGCACTGGTAAAGTTGGAGCCTGAAAAGTTGGAACAGAAGAGAACATGATTAACATAAAAATGAGCCCAAATGCCAGATACGGTGATACATGCCTATGATCTCCACACTCAGGAAGTTAAATCAGGAGAATGGTTGTGAGTTTGAGGCCAGCCTGGGCTACATAGTGACTTCTAGCTCAGCCAGAAGTACATAGCAAAATCCTATGAAACAAGACAACAAATTAAATGAAGTCAAGTAATTGAAAACAGGACAATAGGAAAGATGTCTTGAAGGCACCTCAGAAACTAGCAAGATTCCATCCTTCTCAGGTTCAAAGTTGCTGAAGTGAAAGAGTATTTTGAAAAGAGCATCTCAGTGAATGTTGCTCCAGAAGGTGAATGGAAACCAAGGGCACTGAGATGATGGTTCAGCCACAATTGAAAGAACCCTGCTACTGCTCCAGCAGACAGCAACCCTTGGCATGATCCACATTGTGCTGGTTTTACAGGCATGAAGATTGTCAAACTTTTGCATTCAGGGTGGCTTTCTCTCAGATTTCAAAAGAAGACCTGGGAAGTTAGGTATTGTGCCATCCAGCGGGCAAAGTATGACTCTGTGAGTCTGAAGTCAAAAGTGCACTGGAGCACTCAAGTACTTGAAGAAGCCAGTAATGTGAAAGATCCAAGGAAAGCTGCAAAGAGTTATCAAAGACAGCTCAAAAGAAAAGTCAACAGAGCTGCAACCACCAGCAATACCATAACAGTAGGGCTGCCTAAGGCCTTTAGAGTTCCCATCTCACAACAGAGTGCTGGACACAGAGCTACAGGATTTAATGTTTGTCCTGCTGTGCTTGATCTTGTTTTGACTCAATTCACTTCTATCCTATGGTTCCTCCATTTTACATTGGGAATGTTTACCTAATGCCTTTGTATTTCTATAGTGTTTAACTTTCTTTTTTATTTTCCAATATATCACACATGACAGTTTGCCTTAAATTTCAATGGAGATTTTGAACTTGGACTTTTTAGCAATGTAGAAGATGAAAGGACTTCAGCAAATTCCAGAAATGGACTAAACCAATTTTGCATAAAGGGATGTACAGGAGTCTTTTGACAATCAAGAATGAAATGTTATAGTTTCTACCTAGATATCCCAAATGAGCTTCCTGCAACCACAGACATGGCCCGGAAGGGTTTATCTCCTCCTCTGGCTCCTCCCATGATCTCTCTCTACTTCTTAGCCACTACATCATGTCATCATTTCCCAGTCTAGCATAGAACTTGTGATCCTCATGCCCCAACCTCCCACATAGCTTAGATTACAGGTGTGTGACACTGCATCCATTCTAAATTTCTTAATTCATACCATCTACTCTCCTCTAGATGCATGAAATAATGTCTATTTTGAGCTCACCAAAGGTAGCTATTTTCTGATTTGATGAAAATTTTGATAGAAAATAAAATTCAATTGTGCATCTTCATTTACTCCTATTTTACTTTTCTCCTTAATTTCATATATTTAATTTTCTTGGGTGAACATCCTGTAAATTTTCTCCTCACAACATATGCTCATTTTGGGTGTGAGTCTTCTTATTTCTTTATTTTTTCAAAGCTCCTATGGTTTTCTTAATGAATTTAGTGGACTCTTCCTGCAGATGGCTGGCAAATGTGCTCAGGAGGTTCCAGGTTCAGTGTCCTATGGAAGAGTCAATCCTCTGATGACAGAAAACATCATGAGCTCAGGTCAGCTCTGGACAACATGGAACAGAGAGAGCCCATTGTTGAGAATTAGGCAGTAGGATTCATTGCCAAGATTTTCAAACTGTGTCTCAATCTACTCATTTTCATCCATGAAAATAAATATGTGGCCCCTAAGAAGAATATAATTATTGTGTAAATGAAGAAAATAGAGTTGCATGGTAGCAATATTCTGCAAAAGAGTAAAGATGAAAGAAAAGCAAGCATTCCAACTCCCTCTGACAAGCTTTATACTTTTTCCATGATCATAAAAATACTCGAATTCTCAAGATACACATATTTCCAAACACAACGGCCAGAAAGATTCCAGAAACAGCCCCACATTTGAGCCACCTGATCACTTCCTTGTGATGAGGCTGGAATACACAAGGACATTTGATTTCCCATGCCATTGTCACTCAGCACAGGCTGAAATTCTCCAATTTTCAAATTTAATATTCCTAGAAAATAATTCCATGGAGTCAGGTAATACATTCACTCATGATAATAACTTGTTTGGTTAGACAGATGTATGGGACATTAGGAAAGCACACTTGGTGTGTCTGTTTAGGTCATGATCGTGTGAACTGAGGGACTAAACGTGGGCTCTGGCTGCTTCCTCTCAGCCTCTTTGAATTCTCTCTGGATTCTGGGTCTCTAAAACTAGGTATCGTTGTTCTTTATGTCTATTTACCATATTTCTGCATCAGAGGCAGTCAAATCAAGTTTGCAATCTCTGAAATAATGAGACAAAATAAATCCTTTCTTCTTTATATGTCAGGTATTTTTCCCTGTTACAAGAACAACAACAGCAACAATACAGTTAATAAAATTCCTACTAGCTGTCTGTACTCAGTAAACATTCAAATACATCAGTTCTTTCTTCATAAAACTATACAAATGAGTTTTTCTCTATTAATACTCTAAACAGATTTCCTTCGTGTGTACATATGTTACTCTGACCCCAGCATCTTTTGGCATTTCAGAATGACATTTCCCATATAGGCAGAAATAACCCCATGCATACAGGAATCTGGCCATAAACTCATGCTGAATACAGACCCATGCCTACAGATACCTGCAATCCTGTTGTGCAGTATTTTGCAAAGTGGTGAAGGCCTCCTTCTTAGCTACCTTTTCCACTTCTAGGTGATAACTCAGAAGAACCCATGGAGAATAGAGAGCCACAATGATGTGAAGTTGTATACAACAATACTTTCTGACAATACACTATAATAGTCCTGAATAGGAGGACACAATGTAACATGATGACACATCCCTCTGCACATACCCAGAAATGCACATGCTGTCTCTTCTGTCTGAATATTGATTCTCGATATCACCTATTTACCCACATCATAAATGCAATTGTTTCAGGTCTCATTTAAACATTGAACTTCCAGATGTCTTCTCTCACTCCCTGCCATGGTATTTAACAGTACTAAACATCCATGGACACCTAATTTACCTTTTAACACTTTATTCAATCTGTCATGCTCAGTGTAAGAGAATTTCTCTATTTGAACCAGGAGAAGCTGATGGAACAGAAGAACTTTGTTCACAGTCATTCCTGTCTCTCAGCATGTATAATGTTTCCAAATCAAATGAGCATGAAGCTTACAGTGGTGGTAATATGAGAAAGATTTCCAAAGGATAAGATTCTGTGAGAACATAACATAGGGAGGGTGAATCTCACTGGTTTAGTTAATGGGATGGCATTTTACAGGGAGTAGTTTGAATGGCAGAAAGAAATTTGCCACACAGTGTTAAAACAACGCTAATGGCAGAGAAAGTAGTTTGGAGAAAAGGCGTGTGAATATGCTGACTACTGAGAGAGTTCATCATTAAACATTTTCTGAATGTAGACCATGATGGAACATGAAGGCTCTGAGAAAATAATTCCTCTTGTGCCTCAGAAGCCCAGTAAAATGTTTCAGCACCTTTCAGGGTGAAGGCAGATTGTAGGTGGAATAAGGGGGGCATTTTCTTCAATTGCTCTAAGATTCCAATAGGCCTATGCAGCCCTGCCCAACCATTTTGGGGGAAACAGAACATACTTTATGTATATTTTCTCACACCAGGAAAAATCTGTAAAAGACCTGAGAGAGCTGAAAGTTTCTGGTAAATTAAAAAAAATTACTGCCTATTACTGTATCCTTAATTGATAATTCAGGTACACAGAGGTCAGATGGCACAAATAGCAAGGGCTCAGGTTAAGCTATGGAGTGAGGTGCATAACAGAAATCACCATGGAGACTCCTAACACATCTAATTCTTGTTCATGCAGGACAATATTGAATGATTTGATATTGATGGAGAATTTGTACACAATCTTTAAAATCAAACTACTGTTACTTTCCCTGGGTGTTCTATTCTGTGAAAAGGACAGGAGGCAACTTGATCATAGGTATGTGGCACTTACCACTGAATTAGTCCACCAACGTGTTTTACCACTGATACAATTTTTGGAGTTGAAGCTTCATGAGAAGTGGGTCACTGCAGGTGTGGCCCAAAAGGCTATAACTCCTCCTCTTCCCTTGATCTCTTCTGGCTCCTTTCTTTCCGTGCTATGAGTTCTTTGTCCTTTGTGATGATCCTTTGATAGGCCACCCTACATTGGAGTGAGTGGATGGAAATTTCTAGAAACTGTGAGACAAAGAAAAACTTTCCTACTTTAAGTTGGGGGTGTCAGGTATTGTTTTCCAACAACAATAAATTAACTAAGAAAATGTTTCAATGGAGATAAATGTTATCATTTTCCACCAATTCAGGAGCTTGGTTCTTTGTAAATATTCAAATCCCAAAAAAGACCTAATGTCATCTCATACCTCAAAGTAGTAATTTGGTCAACCTCATTTAACCAACAGGAAGAAAAACTGAGGTGAATTAGGAGGAAATGATCTGACATATGGGCTCTCACGGAAGAGTGCAGTTCTTGCCTCCCACTTGACAGCACCTCTGATGTGCCAGTACATTGCGGTCTTTTCCTGTGTGGGTGCCATGATCTTTAATTGCAAACATCAGCATGAATTTGGAGACAGCTTTGTCCATTTGGAAACATGTTTTGCTGTGTCTCATTTTCACATTGTGAAATATTCAGGATATGAACACATCAAGGGTATATGTATACAGCTCATGTAGCATATCTTTGCTCTGTCAAATTGAACAATTTTCCCTATATAGTCTATTCTTATCACATTCGATACAGGTCTCAAGCATTTATGCTACAATACTCACTGTGCTAAAACCACACCATGCTTTCAAGGGTGTTAGAAATGAGACAAACCTTTTCCTTATAAGTTAATATTTCAATCCAAAGCCAGATGAAAATAGACCAAAGCAACTCATTTTAGGAGTCATGTTAAAAGTATGCATAGACTGTAGACGAAATAATATCAAATGGTGAATTATTTCCTATAGGAAATTAATGGAAGCAGAGAGAAAAATTGACCTAAGAAGAGAGATTAAAGAGAAATGGACATAAGCCTGAGAAAGACCAAACAGAGGCAGAAGAAAGTAGAATTTCAGAGAAATGCTTCAGTAAAGAGTACGGAGAGACGTGTTAAGGGTTACAGAGATGAGTCCAGTTCTTCTCTCCCAGTATTCTCCTAATAATACACTTAACATATTCTTCTACACAATGGTCTGAAGTCTATGGAAGCCTTAATCAGGATGCCACAATAAACAAAGCTCATATTGCAGTCTATTCACTTACTATGAAAGGGTGCTTAGAGTATTTAAATCTCTGCAGAATCGTGTACTAGAGGAAACCTTATGATAATGACTAAAACACTAATTCCCAGTGAACCTTCAGTCTTTTGACCAGTTTATCATTGTTATAAATATTGTTTTTATATAAAGTAGACCTCACTTCCTAGGTGTCCATTCAGCTCTCTATTTCAGGGTCTCCACAGGTCTTATGATGGTACGACAGAGAGAAACCCCCAGAGGCAAACAGGAAGCCCTCATTTGCCAGCTTCTTTTTCTGCACCTGCTCCTGGGGCCATAACTGTTTCTCCATGGAACACAGCACCACCTGGAGATTGTGAGTTTCTCAGCTGGGAGGTTTATGTCTGGCCTCACACGGAAGTCCCTTCACTGTGTCTCTTGCACAGTAATACATGGCCCTGTCTCCCTCAGACTGTTCATTTGCAGATACAGTGTGTTCTTGGCATTGTCTCTTGAGATGGTGAATCGACCCTTCACGGAGTCTGCAAACTCGTAGCTGTTATATGAGATCCACCCAGCCCCTTCCCTGGAGCCTGGCAGACCCAGTGCATGCTATAGCTACTGAAAGTGAATCCTGAGGCTGCACAGGAGAGTTTCAGGGATCCCTCAGGCTGCACCAAGCCTCCCTCCGACTCCACCAGCTCCACTTCAGCCTTAACTCCTGCAAACACAGAGACATCCTGCTCAGGAAGCTGTCACACATATCCAGTGTTTATCTCACTCATGTCCAATACCCCATTCCATACCATTTGTTCCAAATAATTTACCTTTAATAATTGCAAACAGGAAAACCCAACTCAGCCAAAAATCCTTAGTGAGCCATCTGTACCGAGTCCTGTTCACTGAGTGGGAACACCTGGGTTTCCAGGGCTGGGATCCTCTGCAGAGCTGCAGGGTCCAGGCTGGAATGGTTTTCATCAGTAAAGGGCAGCCCTATATGCATAGCCTCTTGATATCTAGAAAGAGCTTTGGGAATGAACCCCTCAGAGAGGGCAGTGTCTGCCTCTGATTTGACTGTGCTGGGGAAATTGGGTAACAAAGATGCATTCAAGAGAATATGATAGCTCCTGTGACTGTTCTGTTGTGTTTTTAACTCTTCATCACCTCTCATTTTTTCCATGTGCACAGATCATGCTTTTTTGTGCTAATGATGCTTGCTTTGTAAACATCTAAAATTTTAGAGTCAGCAACAGTTGTGTTTTCCACATAGGATCTGGTGCTGTGTAAGTGTTCTCCCCATTGTCTAGGCCTTTGCTCTCCTAATTTGTGAGCAGAGTGCTTCCTCAACCAGCTCCTGGACATTCCAGTTGAGGTTTGCAGATCCCTCTTCCTGTAGTGAGAACATGTGTGACCTTGCTGTGTTCTGCTCTTTCCTGAAAGAAAACACCACCATTATTCACGTGGACACCTGTTAATGAGTTTCTCAGCTACACCTGTCATTATCTACCTCTCTGTCAATCTTTTTAGGTATTCATTTCTTAGGCCTTATTAATTTTTATCAATCTAATGGAAACATTTATCACTGAGCTTGATACTTTTATGTAAAACAGCTTAAATTCACTTCCCTCCCACATTCTTCCATCAATTAGTTTCCTTCACTTTTGCAAAATATTTATCTTTATTTCATACCATGTCTTTTATTTTGCCTTTTAATTTATTTATATATTTGCTTTTTATATCAACTAAACCATGTGATACTTGAGCTTTCATGTCTGATTTATTTCACATAGAGAATGTGAAAACTATGGCCAGCTATTCCTTAGAAAGTGAGCTAATGTCAATAATATAGAGAATAGGGTCGGGGATTTAGCTCAGAGGTTCTGCCACCTGCCTTGCAAGTGCAAGGACCCAAGTTTGATCCTTGGCACTAAAAAAAGAGGAATACACAGAATAGAAACCTCAAAAAATTAGAGACTCTCACAATAAAATATCAGCAATTGAAATGAATAGATACTTCTCAGAAATAGAAGTATAAATAGCCACTACACATATCAAAAAAATTTTAACTGCTCTGGTCATTAGAAAAATAAAATAAACTAACACTGAGATGGTCTTTGTATATCTTGCTTATCTATGACATCTAAATTATATATAATACACAAACTGCCCATATATCAAGTATGCATCTGAGAAGTGTTAACTCACATGGATGCTTACACTTATCACACACAGAATCAAAGAGTGGAACACACATGTTATCCTGCAGTGTTTCCTGTGGCTCCTCTGCAATTCATCTCTCCTCCTGCTTCCCTCCTGCATCCTATCACCAGGCAGCTGGTGTCCTTCTTCATGTTGCTTTACATTAACTTTCCTATGTCATCATTTTGGAAATAGAACATACATTATGAATTTGGTTATGTTAAGCTCAGAATCTATTTTTGAAATTCCTCCTCATGAATGTATGAATCAGTACATTTGTATATTTATGCTGATTAATTTCCCTAAAAGCAGAGGTGGGATGTCGCTCAGTGGTAGACTGCTGGCCTATCATATGTGATGTCCTGGTTTCAATCCCAGATGCCATAAAAACAAACAAGATAAGACACTTCAGTTTAACTTTCTCAGTTATTTTTAATGGGTAATTAAATGTTCTTTCAGCACATTCCAAAGAAAGCTGCCCATTACCTTGCAGATGTAAGTACATGGAAAAGAGTTGGTCACCATGTTTTTTAAAACAAAGGGAAGAACATAATAGGAAAACTGGAATAATTGCAAATTTATAATGTTTCTAAATTCCATCAAACAATTGAAGATGCAAATCAAATGAAAATATGAAATCTGGAGCTGAAGGACCTACATTAAGAAAACAGAGATGAGCTTTATCTACCTGGGACAAAGGTCACCCTATGTCATGTCACTAGAAGATTAAACTGGAAAAAATTCATAGGTTATTGTATAGTGAGTGTGCTGAAACATCAGAATATGAATATGACAAGGCATACAAACTGAGGAGAGTATATATGTCCATGATTTCTGCTATAAAAATACCCATAATGGGGAACTTATAATGAGTACACGTGTCTTAGTTACTGTTCTTGTTGTGGAGAAAAGTATCCAAAACCAACAAGTTAAAAAAGGAAAAGTGTATTTTAACTCACAGTTTGTAGGGATTTCAGTTCATAGTCAGCTGACTCCAAAGCAGGGCAGTCTGGCAGAGGGGCACAACAGAGGAGAAGCAGTTCATAGTATGGTAGGTAGAGGATAGGGAAGCAGCAAGCAGTGAAGTAGCAGCAGCAGCAGCAGCAACCAAGCCTGCCTTTATATTTCATCCACACTACCCACCCTTTGGGTGCTGACACCTACACCCAGGGCAGGGCACCATTAATTCCAGCATCATGTTTAATCCCAGCATCACATTCCCTAGATCCAACCAGCTCCAAAACTCCCTAGCTATGATCTCATGAGGCCTTGGGAGACATCTAGATACAAGTTATAACAAAATATTTATTTTTTTATTTCTGGAGCTGTGTAGTTTCAAGAACAGGTGATGACAGATTTGTCCTCTATAAGGAGGTGGCTTGTGTCCTGTCTCAATGTTAATTTTTCAACCAAATGAAGTGTTTCTACATCTTGTCCAGTTTCTGCATCTTTATATGACAGAACAGATTCCCACTGTGTCTTTACATTGAATGCAAACAAAAAGAGATCAACTTATTCCTTAAGCCTTTTTATGAGCTCTGATCTCATCTAGAAGTTTACATCAATCCTGGACTAATTTCCTGACAAATGGCACATGTGTTAATGATATTATCCAGGAGGTGAGTTCCAGTATATGAACATCAAGGGCCTCATGCACTCAAATCACAGCTTTCCATCATGTCCTCTGAGTTTCATGAATTTCTATCACTTATACCATCATGATTGCTCCAAAGTTCTCAACATCTCTGGTGTCAATATTTAAATCTAAGTCCAAAGTCTGATCCAAGTAACTCCTGAATAAATTATGAGTGAGATTTTGGGTATGGTTCTCCGCTGTTTGAATGTATAAAATCAATCAAGTTAATTGCTTCTAAAATCCAGGGGTGGGCCTCACTGACTGTGGACATCCTCATTTCAAAATGATAATATGAACACAGAAAATAATAAGTCCCAATCAAATCCACAATCCACCTGGACCTTCCTTACAATTCATAATCTAGAATTTTTTTTTTTTGGTACCAGGGATCGAACTCAGGTCCTTGCACTTGCACAGCAGGCGGTGAAACCACTGAGCTAAAGCCCCAGCCCTAGAATATTTTTCTTTAAGATGATGTCTTCCTGTGAATGTTGGGGTGTAATTTGGGGCTAAGTGCCCCTGGCACCACATCCTTTTGTTCTACCTGAGGCAGTGATACAAGTGCCCACATGCATGTGGGATGGGTGCCTGCAGATATCCCTGGCTGACTTTCTATGCTGGTGGCCCTAGAGGCGTAAGGTACTGGAACAGACCCACTGCATAGGTCTGTTATGCATAGTGTTTTGGGGACTCTCACCCCACAGATGTGCTGGTATTGCCTTAATCAAGGCTATCTCAATGTCTCCTCTTCTGAAGCACTGCAATTGTCAGTCCTTGTTTGCCTCTCTCTCTCTCTCTCTCTCTCTCTCTCTCTCTCTCTCTCTCTTGCTCTCTCTCTCCCCTCTCTCTGCATTCTTTGGAAGTGTGATGAAGGTGGGCATGTCCCCCAGTTCATGGACTCTGTACCTGAAGATTGAGCACTACACGCACACCATTGCCCTCAAAAGTGACACTTCCAAGGTCCAAATTCTACCTGGGAATTGGGCAACCACCTGTGGGTGATTGGTGGTTCCCACTCTAGGATGTTTGAGGCATAAACTCAAGGCAACACTCAGAACTGAGACTTGAGGTCACAGACATCAGCCCAGCATTCCATGACACTGTCCTGCTGTCACATGCTTTCACTCTGGAACTGTGGTGGGAGTGACAGCCTCTGATTTAACTTTTTGATCATTCTCCCATTTACCTGATAGACAGCAGCTGGCTTCCTTCTGCCCATGCTAATCCTCTACCAGATGTACCCATAACAATATCTTTGTTTTCTTTCCAAAATATTCGTATTATTTACAACATAGCCAGGGTGATAATTTTCAAAATCTGTAACTTTTCTTTCATTTTCTTTGCATTTTGCATCCTACCTATATCCTCTATATTCTCACATTTTGTATTTAGCAATCAAGGGGAGCAATGCCAACCTTCAACACAGGACTTGAAGATTTATTTTACAATATATCCTGGTATACTGTTCTTAACTTTCCACATTTACAGTGTAGTTCTGTATACTCTTCTTTTCAATTTTATATTGTGAACATATTTTCCTCTGCTTCCCCATATCTTGAACCATCATTTTCCCTCTAGAAATTTTCCAAATTTCTTTCACTTAATTTTATCCAACATTCTTTCAAAATTTTTCAGAGAATATGTTTGCAATATATAATTGTTGCATATCACATTTGGATCATATTTTCCTTTAAGATGATGTCTTCCTGTGAATGTTGGGGTGTAACAATCCTAATATCCATAAGGAGCCAGAAGTGACTTAGAAAAGCCAAAGCAATCCTTAGTAACAAGAGCAAAGCAGGAGGGGTCACAATTCCAGATTTGATGTTATATTACAAAGCTACAGTGATTTAACAAACCAGAATATTACTAGCACAAAACCCAACATGTGGGTCAATGGAACAGAATAGAGGATGCAGAAACATCCCAGGCACATTCAGCTATGACAAAGGGGCCCAAAACATAACTGCAAGAAAAATAACATCTTTAAAAATGAGGCTGGGAGAATTGACTATTGACAAGCAGAAGACTGAATGTAACCTAATTCATAACAGAAATGCTGATATTCTGGAAAATAATTGGTAAAACTCTGGGTGACATAAGCATAGGCTATGACTTCCTGAATAGAACTCCAACTGCACAAGAAATTATACCAACAGTTAACAAATGACATTATTGTAAATTTAAAAATCTCTGCACAGCAAAAGAAACAACCAACAGAGTCAAGAGAAGAAGAGAATGGTAAAATTTTTGCCACCTGCTCCTGACAGAGGAATAGCATCTAGAATGTATACAGAACTAAAATAAATTTGACCACCAAACTAAAAGACCCAATTAAAAATGGACAATTGAAGTGAATAGACACTTCTCAGAAAAGAAACACAAATTTCTAATAAATGCATGAAAAATATTCAGGATCTTTGGCCATTAAAGAAATACAAATCAAAATGACACCAAGATTCCATCTTACTCCGGTAAGAATGGGCATTATCCAGGACTCGAAGAAGAACAAAGGCTGTGGAGACTGTGGGGGAGAAAGGAACTCAGATATCATAGAAACTGTTAACTAGTACAATACTTTTGATGTCATGATGGAGATTTCCCAAAGAAACCTAAATGTAGAAATTCCAGTTGACCCAGCTATGCCTCTTCTCCACATCTTCTCAAAAGAGCTGAAGTCATCACAAGTATACCAATGTGTGCATACACATATTTGTCGTAGCACAATTCACAATAGCTAAATCATTGAAGGAGCCTATGCCCATCAATAGATGAATAGGTAAATAAAATGTATACACAATGAACTACTACTCAGCCATAAAGAAGGATAAATTTGAATCTTTTCACAAGAAAACAGATCAGTCTTGAGCCCTTAATGCTATGTAACATAGGGCAGTAATAAAAGCTAAATATCACATGAGGTCTTTGATGTGAGGAGCTGAAATATATTTATATAAATATGAATTTATATAAATTTAAAGAGAAAATAAAGAGCTATGTTATGAAACAGATATGTAGATTCTCTATGGGTGGGAAGGGGATCTGGAGAAAGAAAGAAGAAGGGGGAATCGGAGCACAAGTGGAGTAAAAAATGTTCAAGGTGCAGAATGTGTATGTATCAAACCCCAAGCTAAATATAATCACTGTATTGTAAAGATGCAATAAATAGTAAATAAATAATAAAAAAGCACAAGGTTTAGAGTTAGTAAGGGGTTGTAGGAAGGAGGGAACGGGGAGTTAGTGTTCATTGTGCTCAGTATTTCTTTATGAGGAAAAAGTACTTTGGAACTCAATGAAGATGTTGGTTAAATGTACTAAATGTGACATAACTACATTTTAAGATTGCCGATTTCATCTTCAATGAATTTTACATGAGTTGAAAAAGTAAAACAGGTACAAAAGGGAACTCAGGTGGAAAACGGAATGAATGCAAAAGTCTCTTGCCTAAAAAGAGAAACAAAGTCAAGGGCAACACCAAGCCAACTTTTCCGAGATGATATATTCTTTAAAGATTCATGTTTATTGAGGTTTCACATGATTGGTAATTGTGTGTATTCTCCTCTCCATGCAATGGAAGACCACATATTATTTTTGTCGTGGGTTAAGAAAAACTAACATTTTCTAAAATGGTGTAAACGGGCTTTCAACTGAGATCTTGCTTGTTGAGGCACAGAGCAAAACCAATTTAAGGCACAGCAGGAAGTTACATGCTGCACCTTTGTTAGCCTGGGGCCTGTGCAAATTCTGAGAATTCTCTGATGGTGTTACCACCTCTCCACACTTGCTTGTCACTAGCACCATCTGCCAACCCTGCAGGTCTTGAGGGCCCCCTGTTGGTCCTGAGTGCGCCAGCAGGGAGGTTTGTGCCTGAGTTTGTCCCCTCACTGTGTCTCTTGCACAGTAATACATGGCTGTGTCCTCAGTGCTCACGGAGCTCAGCTGTAGAGAGAACTGGTTCTTGGATGTGTCAGGGGTTATGGTCAATCGGCCTTGCAGAGATGGTGCATACTCATAATTCCAGTTGGACCTGTAGTATGTCCTTCCCAGCCACTGTAGACTTCTCCCAAGGGGCTGCCTGATCCAGTCCCAAGTAGCACTGGTGCTAGAGACAGTGTCCCCGGAGATGGTACAGGTGAGGGTGAGAGTCTGTGAAGGCTTCACCAGTCCTGGGCCCAACTCCTGCAGCTGCACCTGGGACAGGACACCTGGGGACAAAAGGCAGCAGTAAAGTTAACACACATAACCTGTGAATTCTGCCCAGGACACCACATTCGGTGGCTACTGACCCTGTGGGAGACCCAGTGCAGACAGGAAGATGAGCAAAGTGACAAGCATGTCCTGAGCAATATTGACCATTCCTGGGCTCCAGAATTCAGCCAGAATTTGCAGGCTCTGCAGTCCCCAGCAGTAGCTGATATTTAAACAGAAAGTGGTGCCCCCATTTGCCTATGTACCTGACTTCCTGATATAAGGCCATAGGATGAAGACAGCCTGCTGAACCACAGGGGCCTCTGGCTTAGAACTAACTTCCTCCATAGCCATTTTCTTCAGCAAGTTGTACCAAAGGTAGTGGTAGAGACAGAGTGCTCAGAAGTGTGACTCTGACATAGGCTGAGCATGATTCTTCCAGGGTTTCAGCACTGAAAATCTTAGAGCAAATGCCATCCATATTAATTGATTGGAGCTTTTCATTTCTTCAGTCTTTCATTCATTCAGTAAACCCTGAAGGCCAATGAAAAAGCAGGCACTGATGAACCAACCAAGAGGAAGGCAACATAACAGGGCTGCTGAAGTCAGTGAGTGAGTGCAGGTTCACATTGTGCAGGGGTGCAGGGTCTTTGCAGACCCGGGCCTCTCTGGCTGTTACCATGTGGGTGCAACTCCAGATGGAGTGTGTGGTGATTGCCAGGAGAAGTCTGTCCAGAAGGGCTTCCTCATCCCTAAACCAGTCCCCAGTAGGACTCATAGGAAAGAGCCACTGTGGCACAGACTGGAGGTCTCACAGGCAATGGCTGTATGTTGAGGAGATGACAGTTATAACTTCAGCCCTGCAGGACAGCTCAGAGCTCACAGCAGAGCCAGAATGAAGGGTTCTGTAGAACTGTAGCAAAAGGGAGCCATTATGTAGTTACGGTGACTTACAGGAGCTTCAGACATTGAGATCCCCACAGCATATAAGATAGTGAGAGAGCAAGCATAGCCACATCCAAGGATAAGAGGCTGTGTCTGAATCTGTCCTTCTATAAATGGTGAGATCATTTCATCATCATCACCTTTAGGGGGTTTTCTAATTCACTGAGAGCTGGTTTATGTGCCTCAAGGACCTGCAGGGAGGGAAGTTCAGGACTGGGGAGCTGCATCTGGTCAGGGCCTAGTGCTGTGTTGTCATGAGCTGTGCAGTGAGCACATGTGGAAGACAGAAATGGAGAGGGTGGCTCCAGGTTCATTCAAGCTTCCCCCAGGTGGTCACCAAAAGGTCCCAGAGTGTGAGAACTCAGTCCCTTATGAGAAGCATTAATCTCCTATGACAACAATCCTCTGAGGCCTGTTTTCAAATGTGTAAAGACCACATCATTTCTTCCCCAGCTTCCTGTTCATTTAAGGAATGAGGGCAAAACTGTTTTATACAACTATAGCTTGAAGCACTATTTAAAAATGTGACATTAGAAAAGTTTAACCACACAGTATAAACTGACCAGAAACTCTAGAGGCAGAACAGTTACACCAAGCATCTTTCTGGATTAGATTTAAGACCTGTGCTTTTCAGCTGCAGCAGCAGGCAGAGAGCAGCCTGCGTGGAGTTGTCACAGCCAGAGGATGTTGCTGTTAGAAGTATGCTAACCTGTTTTGTGGCACAGTATAGAGCTCACCCAATGCCTCCTCAACATTGCAGTACTTCCAGGAGTAGAGGCCCGGGGATTTAGTAAGGACTCCTTCTGAATATTCCAATTATGTAGGCAGAGGTGTTAAGTGACCTCCTCCAGGAGGTCTTATTAAAGAGAAAACACAGGTGAGGCAGCCAATGAGTTATGGCGGGGGATAGTTCCACGAAATTGTAGAAGATAATATGTGCTCCTCTCCATAACTGCTTCTGGGGCCCAGGTCCTTTGCTCTGTGCTCCTGAGCAACCTCTGCTTGTCCCGGCCCCTCGCTTCTTGGTCCAGAGTGACCCTGCAGGGAGTTTTGTATCCAGGTAACACTGTTTCACCTCCTGTGTCTCTCACACAGTAATGCATGACCATGGCACTGGCTGCAGGAAGCTCAGCTGTCAGGATGATGGGTTTTGGGCCTGTTTCTGTAGGAGGAACCCTGGCTTTGGAGAAGTAGGCTGAGTTGTGTGTTACCACTGAAGCTGAGCTGCTCTATACACTCAGCCTCTTCCCTGGGGGTGTAGGATCCAGGCCAGAAGTCACCTCAGGTGTTGGATATTCCAGACATGGAATGGTGCAGGAGCAGTTCTGAGAGGCTTCACCAGGTCTGGCCCAATACTGGAGCCTCAATTGGGAAAGGAACCCTGGGGACAAGGAGATAAATGATGAGTCATGAGACACCACAGTCCATGGCCTAGTTGCTACCTTTGGGAGATTCACACGGGGATGCAACCACCAGGCAAGGGACATTGAGAGATCTCCTGCTTTCTTCAACAATGGACATGATTTTCTCAAACACAGTGCAAAACCAGTGCAAGAAAACTGATTGCCTTTCTCAAGCCTGACGGTGGGTATTTCTGGGTCACTGCAGGGTACTTTGTGTTTCTCCCTGCTGAGTCCTCAAGAATCTGCTTACCAGACTGATGTGAATTGATAGAAACTTTCTCCCCTCACATCCCACTATTCCTTAGGCTTCCCATGGTGGAACAAGGATGGGGAATGAGCATAGGACAGAAAGAATTGGAATAAAAACTCTTTATCTGGAAGGACTATCTCTCTAGGGTAAGGAACGATTTGTAATGTATTGTTCACTTTGCAGGGAGTTTATTGTAGAGCTGAGAGTCTCAGTAACGCCACAGACTTCCCAACCATGTTTGCCATGCTAGGAACAATCTCATCAGCCCAGAGAAGGGGAAGCTTCCTGTGCTTCTGCAAGGAGCTGAGGGACTTTGTGGCATTACTAGGAGGGAGGGCTCTGGCCTGAAGGTCACTTTCTATCTTTCCCAGGACCTCTGAGAAACCTCTCCTTGGTGCTTTTGTAATATCAAATACAGTGAGGTTCCCTTGGGTGCCTATCTCAATGCAGCAGTGGAGAAGCCAAGACATTTTTGTGACTCAAAATAGAGACAACTATCCTAAGGTAAACACATTACTTCACCACAGTTCACCCAAAGAGATAAAAAAATTATTTAAAATTATGTTGTAAATCATGCCCCAAATATGAGTAAATTAATTACAAAAATAAAGTCATAGCCACCCTGAACTTGCAGATTTAAGAAAAATACTCAGTGAAGCAATCATATGTTGTAAAAATAGGGGACACTTAACATATCACATGGTGATAGTCAATGGGCCGACCCATGCTTCTCCCTTTTGGAGAACCCAGTGCCTGCCTATAGGGGGACTTCCTAGAGTAGAGCATGTGTGTCTCACACTTCTGCCCAAGACACACAAGGAGGTGCCCAGAGCCTACTGGGATCTGACCCACATCTGCCAGCGGGGATTGGGAACCATCATCTAAGCAGAGGAAGACTTCACTGGGAAATGGGATCCCTGAGTAGGGGTCTGAGTGTCTTCATCTAAAGTAGAACCTGCCTTGTTCCACTTTACCACCAATGCAGCCTTGGCCACAAAGTCTCATGCCACTGAGACCACACAGCCCCAGGCTGCAGAGTGGGAATCTGATTTGGTGCAAGAGCTGCTGTTTCCATGGTAGGCTCTCCTCCCACCTCCTCAAAAAAGGGGTCAGATATGACGATGGCAACATTGTGTGAATGTATACACTGGGGCCCTGAAGTCAGTCATAGGTGTTTCCCATCCATCTATTCATGTGTTTGTTGTGAAGAGTCAAGTATCAGTACTATGTGACAACTCTGGATTCAGTGTGGATCAAAAGTTGAATGACCTGGTTTCCACAGTAACTGTGAACTTAAATTTCCCAAAGGAGGAAACAATGTCTCATGATAGAGAAAAATGGAGTCTCCTCTCCTTGACATAGAGGACAAGAAGACCTCTCTGATGAGCTGAGATCACAAGGAAACAACCAGCCACATGAGGAAGCCCAGAAAGGAAGAGGAGAACAGCTGGAGAAATTCACCATTCAGGCAAAGCTGTTATGTTTAGGGTCACTGAGAATAGTACAAGGAGAAAAAGCCTCCTGCCTGCATTTCTCATTGTGTGTATGTATTTCTATTATAGTTATAATTTTTTACTGTAAATAAATTGATTACTTTTCACTGCATTTATTTCAGAATAAAGAGAACAGAAAGCAAACCACTGTTGAAATATACAAGGTGCTACCAGACTTACACCACTCATAGTTGTTTCCTTTCTTATCTTCTCCAGAAGGGATGTCACATCTCCTCTGTGTCTCTGTCTCACTCATTTCTATCCCATTTCTCTACATATATTGTAAATTGTTTATTATTTTAATACACAATGTCACATTCTGTATACTAGAAACTTTTGTTAAAAAATTATCATGGGGTGATCCGCTTACCCACCAGAGAGAGAGGTCTTGGGCTGCCAGGACCCCTGCTCCATCCAACCCATGCCATGTGCACTGGTGGGGACCAGCCAGAAGGTGAGGACTCCTCGCCACTGGCCATGCCCGTTGTGGTGATCTGCTTAGGGCAGGACACACACACACACACACACACACACACACACACACACACACACACCACCTCTGTCCTCCTGGTTGTACTGCTACCTGGTTCCACACTACAAGACAGAGGGGACGCCAGACCACCGTATACTTGGTAAGTTGGAGGGATCACTTCCCATCAGAACCTGGACAATTTTCAGGGGAAGGGCAGCTGGAAACTGCAGTACAACCTTGCAGAGTTCAATCCTACAGGGGAACAGGGAGCTCAACATGGGACTTGCAGCCAGAAATCTGCCTTGTGTCTGCAACTGGCTTGCTGAGACTCACTGATTTATATCTGCATACTGCTGCCCATGTTGTCTACTGTGACAGCAGAGGCATTCCCTGAAGGAGGTCCTTCATTTTCATTTTTATTTGTTATTTGTTATTTTCAAATTTATTATTATTATTGGGGGATTTTGTGCTTATTTTTAATTTTTTTCCTACCTTTTCAAATTTTCTTCTCTCTTTTTTTCTTTTTTTCTCTTTCCTTTTTCTCTTTCTCTCTCACACTCACTCTCTTTCTGTCCCACATTGTTCTTCATCTCCCTTTTTGTTCCTGTTCTGGCCCTAATTCGGATTTCTTCTTTATTTTTATTTTATTATCTTTTTCCTTCTCTTCCCTGTGTCCTCTGGCCTCACTGTTAACCTTGCCCTATCCTTCTACCTATCTATTCCTTCCTCCCCAACTCCTTCTAACTCTCCATCCCAAAAGGTAAAGTTGCTATATCAAAGAGTTCATTCACTATAAACATATGATGGGTTGGTCCTCGATTTTGATTTAATTCACACAGTTAAAGGTGATAGATTAAAAACTTTCACAAATTGTCATTTTCTAAGATGTAGTTGATGCTACGGTGTTGCTGATTGTATCACTTGAGCTAAGGTGTTCTGATTGATCTAATCAGGTTTTTTTCCTTGTATAATGAAATTGAGACACCCTCAGAGTCATTAGAGATTCAAAAACTAAAGATCAGTTATATCTGGAAGATACCTCTGAGAAGCAATCATTCCACAAGGGTTCTAATTACAAGCAACAAAGATACTCACAATAAGCAATTTCGAAGTATCAACCCAGGAACTAAACCAAGGACAGTACCAAACACAAAAATGAGAAGACATTTAAACAAGGCACAAACTCAGACTTCCAACCCATCAAGGGTAAATTTAGGGGAAACAAAGTGGAAAAGTCTGATAGTCAAACACCTGGGCACACTGAACTGATACCACAGAGGAAATGAAACAGATGAATACACCCTAGAAAAATTCAAAACAGGAATAATTTCCCACATAACTACAGAGATGGTGAGCAGAGTGAAAGAGATGATTAGAGGCTCTAGAACAGAAACAGAAAAAAAAAAATTAATGGGCTCAGAAACATGCTGGAAGCCATGAATACCCAGCATAAGAAACAAATGGAAACCATTATCGCCCAACATAAGAAAGAAATGGAATCTATGAAACAGATTTAAACTGATATTTGGACATTAAAAACTCCATTGAACATATTCACAGCAGACTGAGTGAATGTGAAGATAGAATATCAGATATAGAAGACAGGATTGTGGTTAGTGACAGTGAAAACAGAGATTTCTTAAATATAGTAAGGGACCATGAGAAATCAATCCAGCACCTGCTAGATGATGCAAAGAAGAATAACATAAGAGAGATAGGAGTCCACAAAAAACCAGAAGAAAGTACAATTGACAGAAAAAAACTGTTCACAGAAGTAATAGTCGAAAACTTCCCAGACACAGGTAGAGAATTGGACATACAGATAAGTGAGGCATATAGAACTCCAACTAGCCATGATCAAGAAAATCTACACCTAGACATATAATAGTCATGATCCCTGAAACCCAACGGAAGAAATAAATCCTATAAGCAGATAGAGAAAAGAAACAAATCAAGGAAAGCCCATCAGAATCACAGAAGACTTCTCAACACAAACCCTCACATCAAGGAGAGGCTGGAGTGAAGTATTTTAAGCCCTAAAAGAAAATAACTTCCAACCTAGACTGTTGTATCCCACAAAATTATCTTTCAAAATAGATGGGGAAATTAGATACTTCCATGACAAATAACACCTGAGAAATTTCATGAACACTAAACCAGCACACCAAGCAATTCTAAACAATATCACAGAACAAAACAATGAAGGTCACAACTCCATGAGGCCCAACAGAGGGAAGCCAGCAGGCAAGGTAAGAAACGAAATGGAAAGGGGGGAAAATTAGAAGTAAAAGAGCCAATGACAGTAAAACATCATGACATGGATGAGTCAATATCCATCAATTATAACCATCAATGTTAATGGTCTCAATTCACCAATTAAAAGAAATAGACTGACAGAATGGATTAAGAAGCAAAATCCAACAATACACTGTATACAAGAAACACACCTAACTCAACAAACGTTCATAGACTGAAAGTAAAAGGATAGAAAACAGTTCTCCACACAACAGGAACCCAGAAAAAAGCAGGGGTAGCAATCTTATTTTCTGACAAAGTAGATTTCAAAACAAAACCAAAATGAAAGAGACAAAGATGGTCACTACACACTTGTGAAGGGAACAGTCCAAGAGGAAGACATGACAAACCTAAATATATATGCACCAAATACAAATGTCCCCAATTATACAAAAGAAATATTAATGGAAATGAAAAAACAAATAATCACTAATAATATTATAGGGGGGACCCCACCCCATACCACACTTTCACAAAAAATTAACAATGAAATTCTAGAACTGAACCAAGCTATTGAACAAATGGACTTAATATATGTTTACAGAGTGTTCCACACCACAAAATCAGAATATACTTTCTTTTCAACTGCACATGGGTCATTCTCCAAAATAGACGACATTCTAGCTCTTAAGACATGTCTAAGTAAATGTAAAAGAATTGAAGTTATCCCCTGTATATTATCAAACTATAGAGCAATAAAATTGGAGATCAATAACATAAGAAATGCAAAACATCCATAAACACATGGAAACTGAATATCACCCTCCTGAACAACCAATGTATCACAGATGAAATTAAAGAAGGAATTAGACAGTTTCTGCAAGTAAACAATAATGCCAGTACAACAAGCAGGAAAATATGAGACACAATTAAAGCAGTTCTACAAAAATCATAGCAGTGCATACCCATATTAGGAAAACAGAGAGATCTCAAATAAATAACCTAATGCAGAACCTCAAGCTCCTAGAAAAAGAAGAGCATAACAAACCCAAAGCTCATACAATAGAGGAACATATAAAGACCAGAGCATAAATTAATGCAATGGAGTCTAAGGGAATCATACAAAAAATTAATGAATCAAAGACTTGGTTTTTCAAAAGAATAAATAAAATCAATAAACCTTTAGCCAAGCTTATCAAAAAAAAAGTAAGAAAAGGCTCAAATCCATGCAATTAAGAACGAAAAAGGTGAAATCACAACAGACGCAGCAGAAATATAGAGGATCATTAATACCTACTTTGAGAACCTGTACTCTAATCAAATGGAAAACACAGAAGAAATGGACAGATTCCTAGACACATACGAATTGCCAAAGTTAAATGAAGAAGATCGAGAAATTCTAAACACCCCAATTACAATGAGGGAAATTGAAAATGTAATAAAAATTTTACCACCAAAGAAAAGCCCAGGTCCACTGTTGATTTCTCCAAGACATTTAAAGATGAGCTATTGCCATTACTCTTTAAACTCATCAAGGAAATTGAAAGGGAAGCAATGCTTCCAAATTCATTCCTGGAAGCAACCATTACTTTGATTCAAAAACCAGAGAAAGACCCAACCCAAAAAGAGAACTACAGGTCAATCTCCCTAATGAACACAGATGGAAAAATCCTCAACAAGATACTGGCAAACAGAATACAGAGGGTCATCAAGAGGATCATACACTCTGACCGCGTTGGATTTATCCAAGGGATGCTAGGATGGTTCAACACATGAAAATCAATACATGTAATACACTATATTAACAGACTCAAGGACAAAAACCATACGATTATCTTAATAGATGCAGAACAGGCATTCAACAAAGTTCAGCAATTCCAATTGAGATCGCAGCACCATACTTCATGGACCTTGAGGAAACAATCCAAAAATTCATTTGGAACAAGAAGAGACCTAGAATAGCAAAAGCAATTCTAGGCAACAGAGACATGGCTGGAGGTATCACAGTGCCCAACTTGAAACTATACTACAAATCTGTCCCGGCCGGCGGGTAAGTCAACGGAGACCCTAGAGGGGGAGTGAGAATGACAAGGGACAAGACACATGAGAGATGGAGACAAGACAGGTTTCTGATCAAGTCTCTTTTATTGCGGAAGCTGCTACAGCATATATACCTTAAGGCTAGAGGGGAGGAGCAAGGGAAGGGTACTGGGGCTACTTCCTTGTTGCCGGGTAGACTTGCTGCAGGCCCAGACATGCCCGTAAAAGGCACTCAAGGGGGGGCAAGGCCCCCCCCCCACAAATCTACTGTGATAAAAATAGCATGGTACTGGCAAATAAACAGACCCAAGGCTCAGTGGAATAGATTGGAAGGTGCAGAAACAACTCAGACATACTCAGCCACCTCATCTTTTACAAAGGACCCAACCACCCTCATTGAAGGAAAGATAGCCTCTTTAATAAATGGTGTTGGAAAAAGTGGATTTCAACCTGCCAAAGATTAAACCTAGACCCATACCAAATGTAGACTAGGGCAACCACTGTGGAAATCACTATGGAGATACCTCAAAGAACCACAACCCTGACTTCTACATCTGATATTCTGTCTTCAGTTTCTCTTAGTCTGCTCTGCATGCTTTCAATTGAGTTTTTAACCTCCTGAATATCTGTTTGAATCTGTTTCATGCATTCCATTTCTTTCTTATGTTGGGCGATCATGGTTTCCATCTCTTTCTTATGCTGGGCATTCATGGCTTCCAGCATGTTTCTGATCTCATCTAATTTCTTATCTCTTTCTGCTCTAGAGCCTCTAATCATGTCTTCCACTCTGCTCACCATCTCTGTATTTATCTGGGAGATTATTTCTGCTTTGAATTTTTATAGAGCCTCATGGATCTGCTTTGATACTTCCTGTGCTATCAGTTCAGGGTGTCCAGGTGGTGTCCAAACTTTTGCACCTCATTTCCCCCAGAATTTCCTTTTTGTGGTGTGCTTAAATGTCTTCTCATTTTTTTTTTTTGGTACTGTCCTTGGTTTAATTCCTGGGTTGATATTTCAAAATTGCTTAACTTAGGTATCTTTGTTGCTTGCGTTTAAAACCCTTGTGGAATGATTGCTTTTCAGAGGTGTTTTTCAGATATAGCTTGTGTTTAGGTTTTGAGGCTCTAATGATTCTGAGGCTATTTTATTTTCCTTCCTTATACCAGGAAGGAAAACTGATTAGATCAATCACAACATGTTAGGCCAAATGATACAATCAGGAATACCATAGCATCAAGCACAGTGTAGAAAACAACAATTTGTGGTAGTTATTAATCTATCACATTTGACTATGTGTATTACATTAAAACTGACGACCAACCTAACACATGTTTATAGTGAATAGCATGTTTATAGTTTATAGCATGTTTCCCCTTCAGGGTGGGGAGTTAGTAGGTGTTGGGGAGGGAGATTAGTGGTGAGGCCAGAAGACACAGGAAGATCACACAAACTTTAAGAAATTGTTAAAGGCAAGAGGAAATGGCAGAATGAAAGGACAAAGATGTGAACAGAATCGCCTAACAGCAACAGGGAGGCTAGATACCATATTTACTTTCCTTTAAAACTAATGATAATCAAGGGAAGGAAAAAGAGAAGAAAAGAAAAATAAAGGAGAAATCCAATTTTAGTGCAGAAAGGAACAAATGGGGTGATGAAGAGCAATGTGGCACAGTGAGAGAATGAGAGAGAGAGAAAGAAAAGATAAAAGAAAGAAAAGAAGGAAAATTAAAAATTTGAAAAGAGTAGAAAAAAGTAAAAATTAAGAATTAAAAATAACAGAAAAAAATTTTTTTCTTTTTTACAAATAGCAAGAAATAGAAATGATGGGCCTCCTTCAGGGTATATCTCTGCTGTCACAGTAGGAAACGTAGGCATCCGTGTGCATATACAAGTCAATGAGTCTCAGCAAGTCAGCAACAGACCTGTGAGATTCAGACAGATTTCTGGCTGCTAGTCCCAAGTAGAGCTCCCTGTCCTCCTGCATGGTTGAAATCTGCAAAGTTCTCCTGCAGGTTCCAGTTGCCCTTCCCCTGAAGATAGTGCGGGTGTTGATGGGAGGTAATGGTCCCAGATGTTGATCCCTCCAACTTACCAAGTATGGTGGTCTGGTGAGCCTTTATTGTAAAGATTCTCCTTACTTTTCTGCTGAGCTTCAGTTTGTCACCGAAGAGCCTGAGAAGCCCTCTTTCTGTTACTAACTTCTGCTCTATCTTGTGGGGCTCAGGACAAAGGCCTTTATAATCCCCTGTGTCTCTGTAGTGTGGGACCAGGTAGCAGAAAAGCCAGAAGGCCAGAGGCGGGGGGGGGGGGGACTGGGTCTTAGAGACACCCATGCGGCTAAGCAGAGCGCTGGATGGGGACGGTGCTCCACGGCGGGCCTGGGACCTCACTGTGGTGTGGGCGGGGCCCGGGATGGAGCCGGGGAGCTTCACGCTGCTTCGAGGCCATACTCTTAAGTGAAATAAATAGGACACACATGTATAAATACCGAATAGTTTTTCTAGTGTAAGAAACAGAAAGTGCAAATAAGGATTAAAATGAATAATTGATAATTTGAAATAGGAAGAAATGGCCGAAAAGGGATAGGGATGTTGGGAGGGGAAGGGGAAAGAAAGAAGGGAAAGGAAAAATTATAAGAAAAGAAAAAAAAAAAAGGAAACGAAGTCTATGTAAATAGGGAAGGGTGGAGGGGGTGAAGGGCGCACAGGTAATGGAGAACAAATATGACCCAAGATACATCATGTACAGGTACAAGCACCCACTGATAAATGTAAATGTATTGTATACCTAAAATGTACCAATAAAAGAATTTAAGAGAAAAAATTATAATGGTTTAAACTGTTCCCTAAATTTCGTAGTTGGAACCTGACTTCTCAACGGTGTTTAGAAGAAGGACCTTTGGGAGGTGATTGTCTCCTGAGAACCTCTTCATGCATGGATGAATGCAGTCACGGATTAGTGGATTAACAGCTGTTGGGGGAGTGGCTTTGTTACAGAAAGGAGTGTTTTCTTGGCCACTTGCTCTGTCTCAGAATATGATGATGTCCACCTTGTGAAGACATAGCGTGATTCCCTTTCCAGAAGCAAGTAGGTGCTGGTGCCATGCTCTTGGGCATCTAGAACCATGAGCTAAATGAATCCCTGTTCTTCATAAATTCATCACTGTGCCCATCCATCCATCCATGCATCCATCCATCTTGTTACAGCAACAGAAATTGGGCTCAGATAACAAATAAAAACCAATATAATTTAGAGAATGTTTTTGTCATATTATTGCAAATGCTGTAACCCTTTCTCTTACTGCACTCTTCAGTGTGGATGAACAATTTTTAGAATTTTGTATAATTATCAATTGCCATTTGTCCCACAGTAACAATTAATATTTCACAAATGGGTTTTGTGGTATTGTAAGATATTTATGAGTTCAGCCACCCTGTCAAAGGAATGAAAAATATACTGAGACATGTGAGGGATTCCTGCATATTGGCTTTGTCAAAATACATGCTCAACCACATGAAAGTGCTCTTTTTATTTGATACTAAATAACATTGAGTATTTTACATTTTGAACAAAAATCAATAAGAAATTAATTATAATTATTTCATATTTTCCAAGAGTTACCATAATCATCTTGTAGCTAATCATATGGCTGTCAGAAATTTGTGTTCACACTCTTATGGATTTCCTGTCTCTAGAACTTATGCATTTTATATTCAGTTTCCCATTTTATAGAAGATTTAGAAATTATTATAGTTACTTTTTTCCAATATAAAGGATCATCCTAGGGAGTGTTCTGCTTACAGGAGTACATATACTGGAACAGCAAATGAGGCTAAAATGTTCCAACCTAGATGAAATTGATAAGAAAATTAGAACTGAAAATGAAATCTTTGGAAAAGAGGACATTCCTGACTTGTGTTTAACACATGTAGGATGGGTAGAGCTAAGTCTATAAAGAATTGGACCTGAAGTTTCCACTTGAGTAGAAGTTCTTTTTAGAAAGTTAATTTATTTCTTAATGAACAAATAAAATTATATTTATTGTATACAACATGATGCTTTAAAACATGTCTACAAAGCATGATGACCCAACTGAGCTAGTTATAAGCCTGTGCTAACTTACATGCTTATAAGAGTAGAGAGGTTCTAATTTTGCTTCAGACATGTAACTGAGTGGAAATTACTCACAAAGGACAGAACTGGATAAGGTAGAAATCCAAACACTTATGTTCTGCTGCCCATATAGTGGGTCAAGTGTTTAACCCACTGTGAGGAGTAGCAACCCGAAGTTGAGAAGTTGCCTAGGGGGATGCCATGAGATGTGTGGGGATCCACACATTCACAGCAGTGAAGAGTAAGGAGACATCTAAGTGATGCCTGTTCCTAGGGGACCACCTTACCCATAGTGATGCTGTATAATTAGAAGCAATGGATAAGCAAGGGCAAGAGGCATTGTAGGCATTTTGAATACCAAAAGTAGGAATTAATCCTGTAGAGGCAACAGATAAAGTGTATTTCTGAATTTTCTAATATTGTACAATGACTCAACAATAAAGCATTAGAAAAGAATAAACAATTGAATAACAATTTCATAAAAAAGAAGAATATTTTGATGTGCAAAGTGTCAAAGTATATATTATAATTGTAGGTATTGAAATATGCATTCTCTTAATGAAGGAATCACATGACCCTTGACATCTGGGAAGGAATAAATAGTATTAGGTATATTTTCAAACAATTCTAGGAAGAGAACACATGCTATGTAATGCTATGGTATCAATACCTCTGCATTGATAGCAAAATAGAAATACATAGGAAAGATTCAAATACAAACACTAGAAGTGTGATATGCATAGATTATGCTACTGCTGCTCCTAAACAATGTCCTTCATGTGCAGGGTACTGGCTGTACCTGGAGTGGACCCAGCCTGAACAGGAGACAGAACCTGGGCCAGCTAAGTGAGCATCCCCATGTGTCCACAGGTTCATCGCCAGTACCTGTCACTCTGTGACCTGATCATGGCAAAAGGGCCATTGTGGATATGGTTAAATCAAAGATATTGATGGGAAGATAGGCTTCTGACTTACCTGAGATGCGTCAGTGTAATCCTAAGGGTGCTTATAGGTGGAAAAAAGAAGGGTCAGGGCCAGGGGAAAGTTGAAGTATTTTTGAGAGCAGAGATTGCCATGATGTGCTTGGAAGATGGAGGAGGGGGACCTGCTAAGGAAGACAGGCAGCTCCTAGAAGCTGGAAAAGGCATGAACATGGGATCCGTGTATAGCTTTCAGGAGCAAAGAGCTCGGTCAACATCTTGCCTTTAGACAAATAGCACTTCAGGGGCCCTGAGAAGCTGTTCCCTGTGAATGTGTCCCTGACTTGGAACACAGTGGAGAGCTCCTAACAGAAGTGTGGATGTGAGAATGAAAGAAATGTCAGGGAAGATTCCAAGGACCTCACTGAGAGACTGAGGTGACTTGATTGCACCAGTCAGAAAGAGGCCAAATTGGTCAAGAAAACTGGAGGTACAGGTAAATTTGCATATGTGTAAATGTGGAGCACTGATTAGATCTTCAAGTGCAGATACAGAGTGAAGAGATGTATGGATAAGTCCAGAGTATATCAGGCAGGTTGGTGAGGGGAAGTGTGCTTTATCAGCTGACTAAAAAAGGGCACCATAGGAATAAGAGTAGCAAAAGTTGAGGAGTGATTCCTGTAAATACCTAAGTGATAGACTTGAAGGAATATAAGATGACAGATCCGGAAATAGTTTGAATGGGGAGCATCACACCATACTGAAAAGACATCTCTACCCACACTCTATTTGTCCCTGAAGGTGAATTCTGTTTTTTGTAGTCATGGGTGCCCCCTGCTGGTCATGGGTACACCTGCAGGGAGGTTTATGTGTGGGCTCACACTGATATCTTCTCACTGTGTCTTGCACAGTAATACACGGCCGTGTCCTCTGTGGTCACGGAGTTCAGCTGCAGGAAGAACTGGTTCTTTGCTGTGTCAGCAGTGATGGAGATGCGGCCCTCGAAAGCTGGGTTGTAGTTTGTGCTCCCCGACCACCACCCCATCCACTGTAGAGCTTTCCCAGGAGGCTGCCGGATCCAACTCCAGTAGTAACTACTAGTGACAGAGCCCCCGGTGACTGTGCAGGTGAGGGGCAGGGTCTGCGATGGCTTCACAAGGCTAGGTCCTGACTCCCGAAGTGTCGGATCAGACAGGACACCTGAAGACAAGGGGAGTCATGGTGAGCCAGTCCTATCCCACACTCGACCCCTGTAAACAACTACAGAGAGATATCAAGAGCCTCACCCAGAGGAGCTGCCATCAGGCAGAGAAGGGTCCACATTGACTTCATGGTGCCTGCAGGATGAAGACCTCTACAACAGCTTAGCTGGTGACAGGAATTTGTTCTTCTAGCACCTACCCTAATTTGCATATGTGTCTGGAGGGGGTGCATATAGGAGGTTGAGCCTAGGTGACAGTCACTGGTTCTAAGACCTGGCACTGGGTATGGGAGCTGCCTAGGAAGTCTCCACACCAGCTCTGAAGAGTGAGAGTGAGAGAAAAATAAGAAAAGGATGTGAATTTTAAAATTCAGGGAGCAGAGAAGTCTGGAATAATCTGTCTGTAATTATATTCAGACAATAAAAATGGTCTCAGATCTTCAAGGAAGAGTAGAATGTCAGGAGAAGGAAGGTGGATATAAGAGGAAATGGACTTTCTCAAATTTAGAAAAACCAAAACCTTGAGTACAAGGAACTAAGTGGAAATTTCACAACACAAAGAAATTATTTTAAAAGCAGAAAGTCATTGCAAAGAATATTGTATTCTATGGCTGTATCACATTTTCTTCATCCATTCACATGTTGAATGACATCTTCTTTGCAGTATGGGGTAGTTCTGAATATAGTAGAAATAAATAATTTCATGTCAATATTTTTCTGAGATATATATATTATTGGTGCATTTTATTTTAACTAGTACTAAAAATCATGAAGATTGTACTGATTTTAGGGCTAATGTGATGTTTCACCATATGTGTACATTGTGTTGAATTTAAATTAGGATAAACATTCATCATTTTTATTCTAAAATCATTCAAACTCTTTTGCTAGCTTTGTGAGCCCACAGTGCAGTACTCTGACCTATAGTTGCCCTAATGAGCAATAGCACACCAGAGCTTCTTTGTCCTGTAGAACTCTGCCGCAGTCCCCTCTCATCAAGCTCTCCTCCCTCCATCTGTTCTGTTTAAAATCTGTTGGATAAACACCTACAGCACTACTTTCCTGGGCTGTGCTTTATGATGAGATCTGGCTTTGCAAAAGCTGTCACAGTGCATTCCATGTAGTTTTGCCTTCTTGTTCTCCCACCAGCAAGGAGAGTGAGTTACCAGGTAGGTAATAGCATTGTAGGTCTGGATTCATTGCCAAAAGCACTTAATGGTTTCCTGCTGTGATTTAATTTGTGCTTCTTTAATGAAAATAATGTGAATTTGGCTTTCACATGCTTATTTGTTGTATGTGTATCTTCTTTAATAATGTGTCACTCAGATGTTTTACTTATATTTTGAGGGATTGTGATGGAAAACATTGCAAATCTTAGCATGTTCTTAAGGAGTGCACAAACTTGTGTTCTGATTTCACTTTTCAGTGCTTTAATCCTTGAAAATAGTTGTTCACAAATAGGAAGAAAAGGGACAAAGGGGAAGGAAGTGGGAGGGGTAGGGGAAAGGAAAGAAGGGAATGGAATTAATATGAGAAAATGGAAAAATAGGAACAAAATCTTTGTAAATAGGGAGGAATGGAGGGGTTGAAGGGAGGGCTGGGCAAGGGTGAAAAATAAGAACCAACAGAGATTATGTAAAGGTGCAAATTTCCAATGATGAATGTCATTATATTGTATACCTAAAGTGTACCAATGATTAGAATGGATAATCAATAATGCAAAATAGGAAGAAAAGGTCCAAAGGGATAGAGGTAGTGGGAGGGGGAGGGGAAAGGAAAGAAGGGAGAGGAAAAATGATGAGAAATGGAAAAAATGGAAATAAAGTCTTTGTAAATAGGGAAGGGTGGAGGGGGTGAAGGGAGGGCTAGGAATGGGGAAAAATAAGAACCAAGATGCATCATGTAAAGGTACAAGTTCCCAATGAGAAATGTAAATGTGTTGTATACCTACAATGTACCAATAAAAGAATCTAAGAAAAAAAAAGAAAAGAAAATAGTTGTTCACAAATATATGTACCCTGAAGCGATGACATGAACACTCACGACTGTCACATGAGAGATACTCTCCTGTGAGAAGATAGATCTTATCAAAGAGATGTCATCACATTTTTCTTTGAGTTTAATGTCTGTTTGCAACTCTGAACTTTGTATTTGAAAATGTGCCGAAAACGTATTTATGTCACTTGAAATTGGGGGCACAAATATATGAAAAATTGGCTGAATTTTTCAATAAATTTGAAAGCAAGGTGGTGTATTATTCACTCTTCCTGGGTCTATGTTTAAGTGCATATATCAAAATGAACAAAGTTATTAGACATATCCGAAACTCACCATAATACATATGAGCTTCATGTCAAACACTGGCATGGTTTGAAGCAGTACAAATAAAGTGATTTTAACCTTGAAGATGCATGTTTAACTCTTTAAAATAAGCAATACAATTAACCAAAGATGCTAACTATATGAGCCATTTTTCTGCCTCAAATTTTGGCAGAAATTTTCATTTTGATTCCATAAATGACTTGATTTCATTTCACAAATTATAAAATATTTTCATTATTTCACCCCAACTTAACCATCTGGCTTCAGAAAAGTCAATCGTGTCCCAATAATTAGCATACTTTAAAGAGATAAATCAATGAAGAAAGTTTGATATATATATATATATATATATATATATATATTCAATGGAGTACTACTCAGTCATAAATAAGGATGTTTGAATCGTCTGTAGGAAAATTGATGCCTCTAGAGACTGTAACCCTAAGTGAAATGAATCTGACACAGGAGGTTAAATGTTAAATCGCTTCTCCTATATGAGAAACCCAAAGTATGAATAGTGTAGAGAAAAGTAAAAGACAGATGACAAGTAACAGGAAGAGAGACCTCGTGGAGGTTCATTTTGGCATGCTTGTACATGCTCAGGAAATACTTCAGTAATATTTACTGCCACTCCCTTACTCTCCTTCTCTTTCCTTGTGATCCACTGCTTGTTCTCTAACAGCCTCTTCTATTTTCATATTTTATTGTTAATTTTCATTTTCTTAGTGGTAGCTAATATATTGCATGTTTTCAAATCTGTATGTTTTCTTTGGTGAAGTGTGTGTTGAGATTCTCACTAATTTCTTCACTTCATTTGTTATTTGCTATTTTTGCAAATTTAAAATATTTTTCTATACCTTGTACCAACTCATTTCTCATGGATAATCTTTATGAATATTTTCTGCTAGTATGGCGTCCTTGTATATTTTCTTTTTTTGTGTGTGCCGGGGATCAAACTCGGGACCTTGCGCTTGCGAGGCAGGCGCTGGAACCACTGAGCTAAATCCCCGGGCCGACCTTGCATATTTTCTTTATATAATTTTTCCAGTTGCTCTGATTTTCTTCAGGATTCATTCATGTTTTCAGGATATATTGAGGCTTCACATGAATTTTATTATTTTTATTTATTTTTTTACTTAAGTGAAATGTGTTTTTATGGAGTACAGGAATGTGTAGAATGCTGTGCTTTTTGCTGTGGTTTTGAACTTGAGTGACCCCAATTCTTGTGGTGAAGGTGAGAACCTGGGAGGTGGGGCTCACTGGAAAGAAGTCAAGTCTTTGTCGTGGACCCATAAATAGGACCATGGTCCCAAAGTGTGAGGACGGCACAACTGTAGCCCCACACATCTGAAACCCTGAGCCAAAATACACCATTCATCTTGTGAAATTAGTCCATCTCAAACATTTGTTAGAGAAACATGTAGCTAAAGGACACAGCATGCATGTGTGTAGAAAAATAATATCATTAATTTTGCCAAATACCTCATATTGACATATTGCTGCCCATTTTTGTAAATTAGCTGCCCATTTTTGTAAATTATCTTTTATATCATGAATTTAAAAATGTATTTAGAAATTCCATCAGTCTTTTAATGAACCCTTTATGATTTTCCATATCCATAATGATATCACCTCCAAACAGGAAAATTTTGATTTCCCCTTCATAATTTGTGTGTCCATTCTTTCTGTTTCTTGATTTCTCTGGCTTGAGCTTCCAGTATCATATTGAATATGACATCAAAGTGGAAATAGTTGTCTTGTTCTTGGTCTTAGAGAATTAAAGTTTAAACTTTTCCCTGACTTGTATGATGTTGGTGTGTGTGTTTGTTGTATATGTACTTTGTTTTTGAGGCTGTAACCTATAAACTTGTTTGTAGGTTTTTCATGACAATGTTTTCAATTTTTCAAAAGATTTTTCTGTATCTACTGGAGTATTTATATACTTTAGTCCTTTATTCTCTTGATGTGCTGTGTCATGTTTATTGATTTGCTTATGCTAAGCACTCCTCTTGGTTAGGTGTTTCCAAGTTTGTAATGGTAAATGTTGTTTAAATAAGCTGTTGAATTATCTCAACTAGTAATCTGTTGAGGGCTTTGGAAGTGACTTTCATCAGATATATTGGTGGTACTCTTCTTTTGTTGTGGTATCTTCAGTTTTGGAATTACAATGATGTTTGTTTCATAGAATCACTTTGTGTGATATTCCATCCCCTCATGATAAACCTTTGAGCAGATAGATGTGTTTACCATGATTGAACTATTACACAGTGCATGCATGCGTAAAACATCACATGACATTCAGTAGGTATGTAAAGATTAATGCTTTAATTGATTGATTAACTTGAATTTATATAAAAATTAAAAACCTGTTTCAAAACTGTTAGAAAAGAAGAATTATAGTTATCATTTGAATGTTTGATAAACCTCAGCATTAGTTCCACTGATTTATTTATTTTCTTTCATCATAGATGAGGTATTTCTGATTCACTCTTATTACTCATGATTGTTATATTTTTTACCTCTTCTAACATAGGTGTGTTGTATGTGTTTAGGAATTTATCCATTTTGAACAGGTTTATATTATGGTATAGCAGCAGAAATCAGAATATGAGAGCAGGGTAGCGTAATGTCTCCATGTTTATTCTCTTAAGAACCCTCTGTAAAGTTTTTTGTTCCCATCAACAAAGTTGCCTTTGCTCCAAATATTTGAGAACACTTTCAATATTTTTATTTTGTTGAGAATAGTTATTGTAATATGTGGCAGGTGATATCTCACTTATGTCTTTAATTTGAAATTACATAACATAATTTCTTGAAATGTATATCATTTGTCAATTACATTGAGGTAAAATTTGTAAAAAAAAAAACTATGACATGTCTGCTTGTATGGGCAATTTTTTGTTTCTTTTTTCTGTTATGTTCATCTAACTATGCATCCTTTCAGAATCAGATTAATGTAAATTTACAATAAGTTTAAACTATTAATTTTTGTCTTTGGATTTTGTTTTTTTGTCAAGAATTTTGCGGCACAGTTTGTAATAGCTAAAGTTTGGAAACAGCCCAAGTACCCATCAGCTGGAAACGGGATAAAGAAGAGGTGGTTTTTTTAATAAAATGGAGTACTACTCAGCCATAAAGAACGAAAAACTAGAGTCATTTATAGCTAAATGGATGCACATTGAGGCCATACTCTTAAGTGAAATAAATAGGACACACGTGTAAATACTGAATAGTATCTCTAGCGTGAGAAACTGAAAGTATAAATAAGGATGAAAATGATTAAAATGAATAATTGATAATTTGAAATAGGAAAAGGTCCAAAGGGGTAGGGGTGGGTGGGAGGGGAAGGGGAAAGGGAAGAAGGGAAAGGAAAAATTATGAGAAAGAAGAAAGATGGAAACAAAGTCTATGTAAATAGGGAAGGGTGGTGGCGATGAAGGGCTCATAGGTGATGGGGGAAAAATAAGAACTAAGATACATCATGTTCAGGTACAAGCACCCAATGATAAATGTAAACATATTGTATACCTAGAATGTACCAATAAAAGAATTTAAGCAAAAAAAAAAGAATTGTGTTCTTTGTTGTTACCTTTGATTTAGAATGTTTAGTGACACTTTTCAAGATCTAAACAACATACAAAAAGTTCAAAAATTTAAGTACAATTGTAATGGTCTGTGCATATTAAAACATTGGTGACTCTTCCATAGTAGTGCTTAACCCTTCATTATCATCACCCTCAGAAAATCTGTGCTTGATTACATTTATTCACCATCCAGCCCCTCTCCCCACAGTCTCTGTAGGCTGCAATTCTGGTTTCAGTGTGTACAGATGCAGCTACTATAGATATTACATGTCACCAGAGTGAAACAGTGAGGGGAGGGCTATAAATATGAGCCTATGTTCAGTGATTACCCCTGTAGAAACATGGATATGAATGACATCTATTTTCATAAGTGAAGAATATCCAAAAGTATCGATAAAATTCATTGTGATTTGTCTTCATTAATTGACACACTTTTTTTTTTTGACACTGGGGATCAAACTCGGGTCTTTGTGCTTGCACAGCAGGCGGCGAAACCACTGAGCTAATTCCCTGGCCAATTGACACACTTTTGAATAGTTTCTGAGTTGCCTTCTATGAAGAATTTTGCAATGAATTTCAGCTTGCAAAGTTTTGAGCAAATGTGTATAAACATAATGATCAAAATCACATGACAGATTTAATTTGATAATTTCAGAGCTTGTTAAACTGTTTAGCACAGTCACCTGCATTGTATGAGGGCTCTAATTTCTGGGCATCCTCGTAAATACCTGCTATGCTGTTATTTTTATCCTAGCCACATAAGATGGCAGAAATTGCATACAAGTGAAATTTTTTGCTAAGTAGATGACTCTAGTTACAAATATTAAATATTCCTTGAAAATACTTATGAAACTTCCAGAATTGGCAAATCCATAAAGATAGAAATAGATTTGTGCTCAGGTTGATGGAGACAGTGAGAAGGAAGAACATGGATGGAGAGTGATGACTAATAACTGACATGTTCCTTTAGGAATTTAAAAATGATTTACACAGCCACGGCCAATGATTGTGCAGTATTTTTTTGAAGAATATACTGACAGATAAAGAAGTGTCCACTCTTAATTGATGAGTTTATTTGTATTTGAAATTGTTCAATACATTTCTTAAATAATCAGCAGGTTTACAGATATAAAATGTTATATTGCCAAAATTTGCATGAAGATGAAAGAGGTATGGAAAAGAGTACTATTTTATTAAAATAAGGGGAGGGTAGTGACTCCCAACAAGATGCAGAGAAGAAGCACCTCAGGGTCTCAGCAGGTAAAGTCTCCCCAGGGCCTCAGGTCACCTTCTCCTGAGTCAGGGCCCTGAGAGGGTTGGAGCTTGAGCATCCTGACCATACAGAGCCCTCCCCGGTGGTCCTCAGTTCTCTTCAGTGGGAGTATCCCCACCCTATTATATCCTCTCAAATGTTGTAAATATTTTCCCAGAGCCAAGCGTTGGATGTGAAATGTTTTATTTTTATACATAATGAGAGAAACTCAAACAAACACATGGTTGAGGTGTCATTCTAACTCATGAATATGATGTTGAGACTGGAAACCAGAAAAATGGTGAATGGGTGTAGTGCCAATGGCCTTAGAGTGGTCATGTGCTTTCCTAGGTGAAATGCTGGCCAAAAGAGAGAAGGATTTAGCACATATTCTGGAAGACAATTATTTTCAGCTGTGTTCATGTTCTAGGCTTTAACAGAATAGAATCCAAACTTAAATAATACTTACTAAAGGTAAAGTAATAAAAGTTAACCTTTAGTTAAGGAAGCAAATTGCAAAACAAACCAGTTTTTTTTTAGTTAAACCTGAAGATTCCTGTCCACCTGACAGGTAGTAAGAAAGAAGTCCGTCTGCTTTAACCTTTACAATAAAGAAACTACCAGACACTATCAGTCCAGTTGACTCCCCCTTCCTATCTCCCTGCTGCTTCTTCTCCATCATACAAAACTCACTGTTCCTCCTCTGCAGGACTCAGGCCCCATTATGTGTTGTAAGATGGAAGATGCCTCAAATTATGTATCAAAAATAAAATCTAACCACCCTGACTGGTAAACTTGTTGTACTTTTGTCATATGACCCAGGCATGTTGTTTAGTAGTTAAATTTAGTTACATGAATTAGAACAGAATATATAATTGGCAAGTTCTCTCCTTGAGCATATGTCTTAGTGTTATTGTGTAAAGAATGACACATTTCCCAGCTGCCTATTACATCCATAAGCAGAATAAACAATAAAATGAATTAGCTTACAACCCTACTTTATGTTCAATTGATGTTTAATATACAAAATATGCATAATTTTACACGTGTTTTTTCTAGGAGAGTAAGCCAAATCAAAGTTTATATTATCTGCTTTCATTTTTATAAACTCTAGACAGTAAAATCTAATACAAGGAAACAAAGAAATCAGAAGTTCCCTGGAGACAAGGTGGAATAAAGGAATTTAGAGGAAGGAGAAATTTCAGAAAACTAGAACAGGATTTGGGGATATTGATTCATTACTTATCAGTGGTGAAGAGAATGACAATATTTTACAAATTTTTTTGTATCAAAATAGATGCCAGTTACACATCAGTAATGTGTAACAAAATATTTTTTAAAATAATAAATAATACAAAGGTGGATAATACACAAAACATGACAGAATCCTAAATCTGTCCTTGAAAGAATCCTGATCTCCATCTCTCTTGAGGGAAGCATTAGTATGCAGAAAATCCTGTTATGTTCTCTCTTTAGAGAGATATGGCAAACATCAAAATGTATGTCCCCTCTCTCAGTATTGTTCAAGAAGAAGTTGATCACTCTTATAAGAATTATAGGTCCAGGGCCGGGGATTTAGCTCAGTGGTTTCTCTGCCTGCCTTGCAAGCGCAAGGGCCCAAGTTCGGTCCCCGGTACCAAAAAAAAAAAAAAGAATTATAGGTCCAAACACATGAGTGTTTTAATAAGATATAATTTTGAGACATACTCCATAGCATTTCAATACATCTACCTCCAAATGAATATATGAAAAATGAAGGAAATGCACTACATCCATGACTTACAGGTATATGGAAAAGTTAGATAAACTGATGAGGATCTGAAGTTCATTAAAATACAAAGAATAAGGTACCATTTTGTCCTTAATGCTGTCAATATTTCAAATGTCTTCCAGCATATTCTCATGTTCTCTGGGCACTGCAGTCTTTGAGATGTCCAAGCACAGAGGTCTCTTAACAGCAAAAGGACAGGCAAATAGGGCCTCTTTCTGCCAATGGTTGATTGTGTCAACTTGATTGACTCAACAGCTACCTAAGCAATTAGTCATGCACATTTGTGGGTCATTGGAGACATGAACTAGGGTAATGAATTTGCTCCCTGATCCCTTCCTCTCCAGTATTATTCTCATTCTCGCCTTTATGCAAATCAACAGGTGAATGGATAGAGAGAATATGATATATGTACACAATGGTGTACACTAAGTAATAAAGAAGGATACATTTGGGTTTTTGTAAGAAAATAGATGTATCTTTAATCTCTATGATAAATAAATCAGACACAGAATATTAATTATTTCCTGGTTACTCTTATGTGGGCTACCCAAATTACAAATCATTTGAAGGGTGAAAAATAAATGATAGCAAGTAGAAAACAAGAGGATAGAGTTAGTGGAGATAGAGTATGTATCTTCATATTGGAATATATGGGAGCCAAGGCAGAGGGAAGAGAAATTTAAAAATTCATATAAATATGTACCAATATGTGATATGTATATGCCAATTCCCCATCATGAATATTTTACTGTGTATAGCACACACATACTAATAATTATTTAAAAACAGTAGAATATACTACATGATAGAATTCTAAACAAATATGCTTAATATATTAAAATCTCTTATATTGAAATTTTCTTTTGGAATAATCTGCATTAATATATTCACAATCGGAATGAAACAAAAATTTAGTGACAAAATAAAATGGTACCATTTGACAAATTAACAAGATAATTTTAAAAAGTGCGATTTAATAAACACATGTCAATATTGGTGCTTTAAGTGAAAAAAGAGCAACTTGTTAATATGACATACCAATACTAGAGAAAACTGGTGCAGGATATGAGAACTTCCTATATATTTGTTAATATTTCTGTAAATTGAGACCCCCGGTATCAAAAAAAAAAAAGAATTGAAAATTGTTCACTGTTTCTCTAATTTGCGTTCTATAATTGGAAAATACTAGCATAAATGATACATATCATAGCTTGGATGGTAATAAAGGAAAACGACTAGAAGCCTGTTATGGTGGATAATGCCTGGTAGGTCATGAGAGTGACAGGGAGTCCCTTCATAGTGGACTATTTCTAGGTTCTGGTTCATGGGCTTGGTACCTGAAGAGGGTGCCTGGGGAGACTCAGGTGGTAAGGAGTATTTGTGCTGTTTTCAAGTGCCCCCTGCTGGTCATGAGCATACCTGCAGGGAGGTTTTTTGTCTGAGGTCACACTGATGTCCCCGCACTTTGTCTTGCACAGTAATACACAGTTGTGTCCTTGGTGGTCCACGGAGTTCAGCTGCAGGGAGAACTTGTTCTTGGCTGTGTCAGCCGTGATGGAGATGCAGCCCTGGAAAGCTGGGTTGTAGCTTGTGCCCACTGACCAGGACCTCATCCATTGTAGATCTTTCCTGGGAGGCTGGCAGATCCAATGCCATGAGTAACTACTAATGACTGTGCCCCCGGTGACAGTCTAGATGAGGGAGAGGGTCTGTGTGGGCTTCATCAGGCCAGGTCCTGACACCCGAAGTATCAGATCAGACAGGACACCTGAGGACAAGAGGAGTCATGGTGAGTCTTTCCCACTCCCAGGACCCTGTAAACAACTAGAAAACACAGGAGCCTTACCCAGATGAACAGTTCTCCATCAGAGAAGGGCCCACAGTGTCTGCATGGTGCCTGCAGGATTGAGACCTCCACACTGGCCCTGCTGTTGACAGAGATTTCTTTTGCCAGCACCCAGTGTGATTTGCATGTGGGGGGGGGCAGTATAAAAGGCTGCACCAGGGTGACTCTCATCGGTCCCTGAAAACTGGTGCTGGGTGGTGGGAGCTGCTGAGCCTGGTACTTGTGGTCTAGGATTCAGCCCTGGCTGATCTTCTCTCTGTTTTTTTAGCTTTGCAAAAATTGCTGCATTTAGCAGTTGTGTAGAGAAAATAATAAGGGTTTCCCTTCTGGTTTTGTCAGCCCATCATGATGTGGCTGTAATTTTATTTTCTGTATAGACCCTTCATGAAGGTGTTGACCTGGTATTGATGCAGACTCTTCCATGGCCCACCTGCAAGTTTTGTCCAGGTCAATCAAAATCAGACATGAGTCTTTGAAAATTCATATGATTTCTTCTCCAGTGTTTTATCTACAAAAATGGATAGTGTGATGATACAAGAAAATACCCTGACAATTTAGCAGGTTAGCCACAGTTTAGCAGGTTCTTGGTCACAAACAATTCAGATCTGAGAAGAGTGGCAGTCAAACACAGGGCAGGTGACACCCAGTGATAACAAGGCAGAGGGCATGAGTAACAGTGGGCTTACATGCAGGAGTGTGAGGTGTAACTGACAGTCAAGAAGAGATGCCCATTGAAGGATGACAACTCTGATCTCCATGCAATGCAGGAAGCCCACTACAGAGAGTGCTGGGTGGCGAATTTTGGAAAAATAGATGTCTATTCAAACTGACCAGGTGAATTGAAAAGGATGTCTGTTCCTGAAATGTGGGTCCCCAATTAAAAGGCCAGCTGGCTCCCAGCCCAGAGGTAGGGGCTTCAGGGCCACCATTCCACAGCTCCCAGCACAGAGGAGGTGAGCTGTGTGAGCACCCACAGAACCTTCCTCCCGATGAAATGAGAAGACACATAAAAGAGTCTCAAAACCAGACTTCCAGATCACCTACAGCAATCCCAAAGAGAAACGAGATGGAACAATCTGATACTCAACCACCTGGACTCCCTGAACTGGCAA